>JAECXJ010000080.1:0-21934 GCA_018152295.1 Drosophila carrolli
TGTCATATATGGTGGGGTCATTTTTTCAAAAAATTCAAATCAGCATTTTTTTCAAAAAATGTTAATTTGTTGAAATTTTGTAAATGAATTCAATGAGGTATATGCTATCCAACATTCGACCACTAGTTCTAGGTAGTTTTGATTAAAAATTTCGAAATCGATGATATTCTTCTTTGATTTGCGTTATAATAGGGGTGGGGGCTGCCACATCTTTTTCTCACAAATTGCTCAAATGCAGTTTTTTTCGTAAATGACACCTATGTTGAAAATTTCCTTAACGAATTCAACGAGGATGCCATTCAAATATCTGAAACTTATCATTTCCTGGCCTGATTAAAAACACCAATGTCTATGGCATTTTCTTCTGATTTTGGTATTAATACAGAAGTGGTGGGTCGTCATTTTTTTTCAAAGATTAAAGTTAAAATCCAATTTTTTTTCAAAATGACTCTGGGTTGGATATTTCTGTAACGAAAAGAACGAGGTATGCCTTTCAACATTCGACCCTATTTCCCAGGGTTTTGATTAAAACACCGAAAATCGAGTGAAAACTTCGGGATTTTGGCGTTGTCATAAGGGTGGGGGTCGCGTTATTTTTTCAAAAATTTGTTCAAATGCATTTTTTCGGTAATGACTCTTGTTGGTAGCTTCTGTAACGAAATCTGGGCTCCGAGCGGTTTGCATTCAACATTCAAGATAACTTATTTCCCAAGGTTTGCTGATTTAAACAATGAAAACTGAGACATTTTCTGGGGATTTTGGCGTTGTCATAAGGGTGGGTCACATTGTTCAATCCATTTTTTTCTTCTACGACCTCTTTTGTTGGCACTTTATATGCTGATGAATCTAACGAGGTAAGCGCCATTCCTATATCTGGGATACAAACTATTTGCCAGGGTTTTCATTAAAATACCGAAAAATGAGGTGTGATTTTCTTGGGATTTTGGCGTTGTCATATAGTAATGTCATTTTTTTCAAATTGTTCAAATGCAGTTTTTTCTTGTAAATAACACTATGTTAGAAATTTTGTAACGAACTCAACGAGGTATGACCTCCAACAGTCGACCACTATTTCCCAGGGTTTTGATTAAAATACCGAAAATCGAGGTGAACTCTTTCGATTTTTATGTTGGTTGCTAAGGGTGGGGTCGTTATTTTTTTTCAAAAATTTGTTCAAATGCATTTTTTTTCTGTAAATGACACTTTGATGGAAATTTTGTAACGAATTCAACGAGGTATGCCATTCCAACATTCGACCACAATTTCCCAGGGTTTTGATTAAAATACCGAAAAATCGAGGTGATTTTCTTCGGTTATCACTTGGCGTTGCCATGGGTGGTGGGGGTCGTCATTTTTTCTACAAACCCTTGTTCAAATGCAGTTTTTCTTCTGTAACAAAACACTAAAATAGAAATTTTGTAACGAATTCAATCGAGGTATGCCATTCCAAATACTTCGCACCACTATTTCCCAGGTTTTCATTGAAATACCGGAAAATCGAGGTAACCTTCTATTTACTTTGGCGTGCGCCGGAAGGGTGGCAAAATGCTATTTTTTTCAAAAAATTTGTTCAAATGGTATTTTTTTCGTAATGATACCCTTAATGGAAATTTTTGTAACGAATTCAACGAGGTATGCCATTCCAACACTGTCAATAATTTCCCAGGGTTTTGATTGGCACACTGAAAATCGAGGTGATTTTCTTCGATTTAAGTGCGTGGTCATAAGGGTGGGGGTCGTCTTTTCACAAATTGTTCAAATGCAGTTTTTTTGGTAAATTACACAATGTTGCAAATACATTGAATGAGAATTGAACAGAGGTATGCCATTCCAAAATTAACTCGCTATTTCCCAGTGCTTTGCTAAAAATACCGATAATTGAGGTACAAATTGGATTTTGGCGTTGTCATATATGGGTGGGGGCGTCATTTTTTCAAAAATTTGTTCAACCAATTTTTTTCTGTAAATGACTCTTTGTTGAAATTTAGCATATGAATTCAACGAGGTATGCCATTCCAGAACACTTAAAAAACTATTTCCCAGTGTTTTGATTAAAATACCGACAATTGAGGTGATTTTCTTTTGGATTTTGGCGTTGTCATAGTGGTGGGGCCGCCATTTTTTTCAAAAATTGCTCAAATGCAGTTTTTTCAAAAAATGTACTATGTTGGAAATTTTGTAACGAATTCAACGAGGTATGCCATTTCAACATTCGACCACTATTTCCCAGGGTTTTGATTAAAATACCGAAAATCGAGGGGATTTTCTTCGATTTTGCGTTAATGCGGTGGTGGGGACGTCATTATACCTTGTGAGGGTGGCTATAATTCTTGTTCAAAGGTCCAACTCTTTTATGTAATGACTCCTTTGTAAGTGATATTTTGTTACGATTCACCGAGGTATGAAGAAACCATTCCGTCTTTCGTCCTCTATTTCCTAGGGTTTTTTAAAATATCGACAATGAGGTGATTTTGCCCCTTTTTTTTTGGCATTGTCAGAAGGGCCGAGACCGTCATTTTTTCTTCAATAACTGGTGTTCAATGATGCTATTTTTTTTTGTAATTAGTTTTTGTTGGAATTTTTGTTTACATTTTGGGAACGTGGCCTGCCATTCCAACATTCGACCACTATTTCCCAGGGTTTTGATTAAAATACTGAAAATCGAGGTGATTTTCTTCGGATTTTGGCATTGTCATAAGGGTGGGGTCGTCATTTTTTTTTTCAAAATTTGTTCAAATGCATTTTTTCTGTAAATGACACTTTGTTGGAAATTTTGTAACGAATTTAACGAGGTTTGCCATTCCAAAATTCGACCACTATTTCCCAGGGTTTTGATTAAAATACCGAAAATCGAGGTGATTTTCTTCGGATTTTGGCGTTGTCATAAGGTGGGGGTCGTCATTTTTTTTCAAAAATTTGTTCAAATGCAGTTTTTTCTGTAAATGACACTTTGTTGGAAATTTGTAACGAATTCAACGAGGTATGCCATTCCAACATTCGACCACTATTTCCAGGGTTTTGATTAAAATACCGAAAATCGAGGTGATTTTCTTCGGATTTTGGCGTTGTTATAAGGGTGGCGTCAGTTTTTTTCAAAAATTTGTTCAAATGCATTTTTTTCTGTAAATGACACTTTGTTGGAAATTTTTTAACGAATTTAACGAGGTATGCCATTCCAACATTCGACCACTATTTCCCAGGGTTTTCATTAAAATACCGACAATCGAGGTGATTTTCTTCGGATTTTGGCGTTGTCATAAGGGTGGGGGTCGTCTTTTTTTCAAAATTTGTTCAAATGCAATTTTTTTCTGTAAATGACACTTGTTGGAAATTTTGTTACGAATTCAACGAGGTATGCCATTCCAACATTCGACCACTATTTCCCCAGGGTTTTGATTAAAATACCGAAAATCGAGGCGTTTTCTTCGGATTTTGGCATTGTCATAAAGGTGGGGGGTCATCATTTTTTTTCAAAAATTTGTTCAAATGCAATTTTTTTCTGTAAATGACATTTTGTTGGAAATTTTGTAATGAATTCAACGAGGTATGCCATTCCAACATTCGACCACTATTTCCCAGGGTTTTGATTTTTAAATACCGAAAATCGAGGTGATTTTCTTCGATTTTGGCATTGTCATATGGGTGGGGGGCGTCATTTTTTTCAAAAATTTGTTCAAATGCATTTTTTTCTGTAAATGACACTTTGTTGGAAATTTTGTAACGAATTCAACGAGGTATGCGCATTCCAACATTCGACCACTATTTCCCAGGGTTTTGATTAAAATACCGAAAATCGAGGTGATTTTCTTCGGATTTTGGCATTGTTATAAGTGTGGTGGTCGTCATCTTTTTCAAAAATTGTTCAAATGCAATTTTTTCTGTAAATGACACTTTGTTGGAAATTTTGTAACGAATTCAACGAGGTACCATGCCATTCCAACATTCGACCACTATTTTCCAGGGGTTTTGATTAAAATACCGAAAATTGAGGTGATTTTCTCGGATTTTGGCGTTGTCATAAGGGGGGGGGTCGTCATTTTTTTTCTAAAATTTTTTCAAATGCAATTTTTTTCTGTAAATGACACTTTGTTGGAAATTTTGTAACTAATTCAACGAGGTATGCCATTCCAACATTCGACCACTATTTCCCAGGGTTTTGATTAAAATACCGACAATCGAGGTGATTTTCTTCGGATTTTGGCATTTTATAAGGGTGGGGGTCGTCATTTTTTTCAAAATTTGTTCAAACTCAATTTTTTCTGTAAATGACACTTTGTTGGAAATTTTGTTACGAATTCAACGAGGTATGCCATCTCCAACATTCGACCACTATTTCCCAGGGTTTTGATTAAAATACCGAAAATCGAGGTGATTTTCTTCGGATTTTGGCGTTGTTATAGGTGGTGTCGCTTTTTTTCAAAAATTTTTTCAAATGCAGTTTTTTTCTGTAAATGACACTTTGTTGGAAATTTTGTAACGAATTCAACGAGGTATGCCATTCCAACATTCGACCACTATTTCAGGGGTTTTGATTAAAATACCGAAAATCGAGGTGATTTTCTTCGGATTTTGGCATTGTCATAAGGGTGGGGGGTCGTCATTTTTTTCAAAAATTGTTCAAATGCAGTTTTTTTTCTGTAAATGACACTATGTTGGAAATTTTGTAACGAATTCAACGAGGTATGCCATTCCAACATTCGACCACTATTTCCCAGGGTTTTGATTAAAATACCGAAAATCGAGGTGATTTTCTTCGGATTTTGGCATTGTCATAAGGGTGGGGTCGTCATTTTTTTTCAAAAATTTGTTCAAATGCAATTTTTTTCTGTAAATGACACTTTGTTGGAAATTTTGTAACGAATTCAACGAGGTATGCCATTCCAACATTCGACCACTATTTCCAGGGTTTTGATTAAAATACCGAAAATCGAGGTGATTTTCTTCGGATTTTGGCATTGTCATAAAGGTGGGGGTCGTCATTTTTTTCAAAAATTTGTTCAAATTCAATTTTTTTTTGTAAATGACTCTTTGTTGGAAATTTTGTAACGAATTCAACGAGGTATGCCATTCCAACATTCGACCACTATTTCCCAGGGTTTTGATTAAAATACCGAAAATCGAGGTGATTTTCTTCGGATTTTTGGATTGTCATAAGGGTGGGGGTCGTCATTTTTTTTTCAAAAATTTGTTCAAATCCAATTTTTTTCTGTAAATGACACTTTGTTGGAAATTTTGTAACGAATTCAACGAGGTATGCCATTCCAACATTCGACCACCATTTCCCAGGGTTTTGATTAAAATACCGAAAATCGAGGTGATTTTCTTCGGATTTTGGCGTTGTCATAGGTGGGGGTCGTCATTTTTTTCAAAAATTTGTTCAAATGCAATTTTTTTTCTGTAAATGACACTTTGTTGGAAATTTTGTAACGAATTCAACGAGGTATGCCATTCCAACATTCGACCACTATTTCCCAGGGTTTTGATTAAAATACCGAAAATCGAGGTGATTTTCTTCGGATTTTGGCATTGTCATAAGGGTGGGGGTGTTTTTTTTCAAAAATTGTTCAAATGCACTTTTTCTGTAAATGACACTTTGTTGGAAATTTTGTAACGAATTCAACGAGGTATGCCATTCCAACATTCGACCACTATTTCCCAGGGTTTTGATTAAAATACCGACAATTGAGGTGATTTTCTTCGGATTTTGGCATTGTCATAAGGGTGGGGGTCATTTTTTTTCAAAAATTTGTTCAAATCCATTTTTTTTCTGTAAATGACACTTTGTTGGAAATTTTGTAACGAATTCAACGAGGTATGCCATTCCAACATTCGACCACTATTTCCCAGGGTTTTGATTAAAATACCGAAAATCGAGGTGATTTTCTTCGGATTTTGGCATTGTCATAAGGGTGGGGTTGTCATTTTTTTCACAAATTTGTTCAAATGCAGTTTTTTTTCTGTAAATGACACTTTGTTGGAAATTTTGTAACGAATTCAACGAGGTATGCCATTCCAACATTCGACCACTATTTCCCAGGGTTTTGATTAAAATACCGAAAATCGAGGTGATTTTCTTCGATTTTGGCGTTGTCATAAGGTGGGGGTCGTCATTTTTTTTCAAAAATTTGTTCAAATGCATTTTTTTCTGCAAATGACACTTTGTTGGAAATTTTGTAACGAATTCAACGAGGTATGCCATTCCAACATTCGACCACTATTTCCCAGGGTTTTGATTAAAATACCGACAATCGAGGTGATTTTCTTCGGATTTTGGCATTGTCATAAGGGTGGGGGTCGTCATTTTTTTCAAAATTTGTTCAAATCCAATTTTTTTTCTGTAAATGACACTTTGTTGGAAATTTTGTAACGAATTCAACGAGGTATGCCATTCCAACATTCGACCACTATTTCCCAGGGTTTTGATTAAAATACCGAAAATCGAGGTGATTTTCTTCGGATTTTGCGCATTGTCATAAGGGTGGGGGTCGTCATTTTTTTCAAAAATTTGTTCAAATGCATTTTTTTCTGTAAATGACACTTTGTTGGAAATTTTGTAACGAATTCAACGAGGTATGCCATTCCAACATTCGACCACTATTTCCCAGGGTTTTGATTAAAATACCGAAAATCGAGGTGATTTTCTTCGGATTTTGGCATTGTCATAAGGGTGGGGGTCGTCATTTTTTTTCAAAATTTGTTCAAATGCATTTTTTTTCTGTAAATGACACTTTGTTGGAAATTTTGTAACGAATTCAACGAGGTATGCCATTCCAACATTCGACCACTATTTCCCAGGGTTTTGATTAAAATACCGAAAATCGAGGTGATTTTCTTCGGATTTTGGCGTTGTCATAAGGGTGGGGGTCGTCATTATTTTTTTCAAAAATTTGTTCAAATACAATTTTTTCTGTAAATGACACTTTGTTGGAAATTTTGTAACGAATTCAACGAGGTATGCCATTCCAACATTCGACCACTATTTCCCAGGGTTTTGATTAAAATACTGAAAATCGAGGTGATTTTCTTCGGATTTTGGCGTTGTCATAAGGGTGGGGGTCGTCATTTTTTCAAAAATTTGTTCAAATCAATTTTTTTCTGTAAAATGACACTTTGTTGGAAATTTTGTAACGAATTCAACGAGGTATGCCATTCCAACATTCGACACTATTTCCCAGGGTTTTGATTAAAATACCGAAAATCGAGGTGATTTTCTTCGGATTTTGCATTGTCATTTTTTCAAAAATTCGACCATTTATTTCTGTAAATGACACTTTTTGTTTTGTAAATCAACGGAGGTATGCCACCAACATTCACTATTTCCCAGGGTTTTGATTAAAATACCGAAAATCGAGGTGATTTTCTTCGATTTTGCATTGTCATAAGGGTGGGGGTCGTAATTTTTTTTTCAAAAATTTGTTCAAATCCAATTTTTTTCTGTAAATGACACTTTGTTGGAAATTTTGTAACGAATTCAACGAGGTATGCCATTCCAACATTCGACCACTATTTCCCAGGGTTTTGATTAAAATACCGAAAATCGAGGTGATTTTCTTCGGATTTTGGCATTGTCATAGAGGGTGGGGGTCGTCATTTTTTTCAAAAATTTGTTCAAATCCAATTTTTTTCTGTAAATGACACTTTGTTGGAAATTTTGTAACGAATTCAACGAGGTATGCCATTCCAACATTCGACCACTATTTCCCAGGGTTTTGATTAAAATACCGAAAATCGAGGTGATTTTCTTCGGATTTTGGCATTGTCATAAGGGTGGGGGGTCGTCATTTTTTTTCAAAATTTGTTCAAATACAATTTTTTCTGTAAATGACACTTTGTTGGAAATTTTGTAACGAATTCAACGAGGTATGCCATTCCAACATTCGACCACTATTTCCCAGGGTTTTGATTAAAATACCGAAAATCGAGGTGATTTTCTTCGGATTTTGGCATTGTCATAAGGGTGGGGGTCGTCATTTTTTTTTCAAAAATTTGTTCAAATCCAATTTTTTTCTGTAAATGACACTTTGTTGGAAATTTTGTAACGAATTCAACGAGGTATGCCATTTCAACATTCGACCACTATTTCCCAGGGTTTTGATTAAAATACCGAAAATCGAGGTGATTTTCTTCGGATTTTGGCGTTGTCATAAGGGTGGGGGTCGTCATTTTTTTTCAAAAATTGTTCAAATCCAATTTTTTCTGTAAATGACACTTTGTTGGAAATTTTGTAACGAATTCAACGAGGTATGCCATTCCAACATTCGACCACTATTTCCCAGGGTTTTGATTAAAATACCGAAAATCGAGGTGATTTTCTTCGGATTTTGGCATTGTCATAAGGGTGGGGGTCGTCATTTTTTTCAAAAAATTTGTTCAAATGCAATTTTTTTTCTGTAAATGACACTTTGTTGGAAATTTTGTAACGAATTCAACGAGGTATGCCATTCCAACATTCGACCACTATTTTCCAGGGTTTTGATTAAAATACCGACAATTGACGTGATTTTCTTGGGATTTTGGCGTTGTCATAAGGGTGGGGCGTCATTTTTTTTTTTCAAAAAATTTGTTCAAATCCAATTTTTTTTCTGTAAATGACACTTTGTTGGAAATTTTGTTACGAATTCAACGAGGTATGCCATTCCAACATTCGACCACTATTTCCCAGGGTTTTGATTAAAATACCGAAAATCGAGGTGATTTTCTTCGGATTTTGGCATTGTCATAAGGGTGGGGGTCGTCATTTTTTTTCAAAAATTTGTTCAAATCCAATTTTTTTCTGTAAATGACCTTTGTTGGAAATTTTGTAACGAATTCAACGAGGTATGCCATTTCAACATTCGACCTATTTCCCAGGGTTTTGATTAAAATACCGAAAATCGAGGTGATTTTCTTCGGATTTTGGCGTTGTCATAAGGGTGGGGTCGTCATTTTTTTTTCAAAAATTTGTTCAAATCCAATTTTTTTTCTGTAAATGACACTTTGTTGGAAATTTTGTAAAGAATTCAACGAGGTATGCCATTCCAACATTCGACCACTATTTCCCAGGGTTTTGATTAAAATACCGAAAATCGAGGTGATTTTCTTCGGATTTTGGCTTGTCATAAGGGTGGGGGGGTCGTCATTTTTTTCAAAATTTGTTCAAATGCAATTTTTTTCTGTAAATGACACTTTGTTGGAAATTTTGTAACGAATTCAACGAGGTATGCCATTCCAACATTCGACCACTATTTCCAGGGTTTTGATTAAAATACCGACAATCGAGGTGATTTTCCTTCGGATTTTGGCGTTGTCATAAGGGTGGGGTCGTCATTTTTTTTCAAAAATTTGTTCAAATCCAATTTTTTTTCTGTAAATGACACTTTGTTGGAAATTTTGTAACGAATTCAACGAGGTATGCCATTCCAACATTCGACCACTATTTCCCAGGGTTTTGATTAAAAATACCGAAAATCGAGGTGATTTTCTTCGGATTTTGGCATTGTCATAAGGGTGGGGGTCGTCATTTTTTTTCAAAAATTTGTTCAAATCCAATTTTTTTTCTGTAAATGACACTTTGTTGGAAATTTTGTAACGAATTCAACGAGGTATGCCATTCCAACATTCGACCACTATTTCCCAGGGTTTTGATTAAAATACCGACAATCGAGGTGATTTTCTTCGGATTTTGGCGTTGTCATAAGGGTGGGGGTCGTCATCTTTTTTCAAAAATTTGTTCAATCAATTTTTTCTGTAAATGACACTTTGTTGGAATTTTGTAACGAATTCAACGAGGTGTGCCAGTCCAACATTCGACCACTATTTCCCAGGGCTTTGATTAAAATACCGAAAATCGAGGTGATTTTCTTCGGATTTTGGCGTTGTCATAAGGGTGGGGGTCGTCATTTTTTTTCACAAATTGTTCAAATGCAGTTTTTTTTCTGTAAATGACACTAAGTTGGAAATTTTTTAACGAATTCAACGAGGTATGCTATCCCAACATTCGACCACTATTTCCCAGGGTTTTGATTAAAATACTGACAATTGAGGTGATTTTCTTCGGATTTTGGCATTGTCATAAGGGTGGGGGTCGTCATTTTTCTTTTTCAAAAATTTGTTCAAATCCAATTTTTTTCTGTAAATGACTCTTTGTTGGAAATTTTGTAACGAATTCAACGAGGTATGCCATTTCAACATTCGACCACTATTTCCCAGGGTTTTGATTAAAATAATCAGAAAATCGAGGTGATTTTCTTCGGATTTTGGCATTGTCATAAGGGTGGGGGTCATCATTTTTTTTCAAAAATTTGTTCAAATGCAATTTTTTCTGTAAATGACACTTTGTTGGAAATTTTGTAACGAATTCAACGAGGTATGCCATTTCAACATTCGACTACTATTTCCCAGGGTTTTGATTAAAATACCGAAAATCGAGGTGATTTTCTTCGGATTTTGGCATTGTCATAAGGGTGGGGGTCGTCATTTTTTTCAAAAATTGTTCAAATGCAGTTTTTTTTCTGTAAATGACACTTCGTTGGAAATTTTGTAACGAATTCAACGAGGTATGCCATTCCAACATTCGACCTCTATTTCCCAGGGTTTTGATTGAAATACCGACAATTGAGATGATTTTCTTCGGATTTTGGCATTGTCATAAGGGTGGGGGTCGTCATTTTTTTCAAATTTGTTCAAATGCAGTTTTTTTTCTGTAAATGACACTTTGTTGGAAATTTTGTAACGAATTCAACGAGGTATGCCATTCCAACATTCGACCTCTATTTCCCAGGGTTTTGATTGAAATACCGAAAATCGAGGTGATTTTCTTCGGATTTTGGCATTGTCATAAGGGTGGGGGTCGTCATTTTTTTTTCAAAAATTGTTCAAATCCAAGTTTTTTTTCTGTCAATGACACTTTGTTGGAAATTTGTAACGAATTCAACGAGGTATGCCATTCCAACATTCGACCACTATTTCCCAGGGTTTTGATTAAAATACCGAAAATCGAGGTGATTTTCTTCGGATTTTGGCGTTGTCATAGGGTGCGGGGGTCGTATTTTCTTTTTTTAAAAATTTGTTCAAATCCACTTTTTTTTTCTGTAAATGACTCTTTGTTGGAAATTCTTGTTACGAACTTCAACGAGGTCTGCCATTCCAACGTCCGAACCACTATTTTCCAGGGCTTTGATTAAAATATCGACAATCGAGGCGATTTTCTCCTGATTTTGTTATTGTCATATATAATGGGGGTCCTCACTTTTTGCAAAAACTTGTTCAAATGCAAGTTTTTTTTCTGTAAATGACACTTCGTTGGAAATTTTGTAACGAATTCAACGAGGTATGCCATTCCAAAGAATTCGACCACTATTTCCCAGGGTTTTGATTAAAATACCGGAAAATCTCGGTGATTTTCTTCGGATTTTGGCGTTGTCATAAGGGTGGGGACGCCGTCTTTTCTTCAAAAATTGTCCGAATGCATTTTTTTTCTGTAAATGACACCTTTGTTGGAAATTTTGTAACGAATCCAATGAGGCATGCCATCTTACCTTTCGTCTACCATTTTCCTGGGTTTTGATTAAAATAACGAACAATCGAGGTACTTTTCTTCGGATTTTCGCATTGTCATAAGGGTGGGGGTGGTCACTTTTTTTTCAAAAATTTGTTCAAAAACAATCTTTTTTTTCTAGGGGGGACCTCTTTGTTGGAAATTTTGTAACGAATTCAACGAGGTATGCCATTTCGGCATCCGACCTCTATTTCCCGGGGTTTGGTCTGAAATACCGACAACGAGGACACTTTCTTCAGATTTGTATGTTGTCATATGGGTGGGGGTCGTCTTTTTATTTCACAAATTTGTTTAAATCCAATTTTTTCTGTAAATGACACTTTGCTTGGAAATTTTGTAACGAGTTCAACGAGGTCATGCCATTTCAACATCCGACCACTATTTCCCAGGGTTTTGTTAAAGTCACCGAAAATCGAGGTGATTTTCTTCGGATTTTGGCGTTGTCATATGGGTGGGGGTCGTCATTTTTTCACAAATTGTTCAAATGCCAAGCTTCTCTGTAAATGACACTTTGTTGGAAATTTTGTAACGAATTCAACGAGGTATGCCATTCCGATATCTGACCACTATTTCCTAGGGTTTGAAGTTGAAATACCGGACAATTGAGGTGATTTTTTTGGGATTTTGGTGTTGTCATAAGGGTGGGGGTCGGGTTACCTTTTTTCAAAAATTTGTCCATAATGGCATCCTTTTCTGTCACTAAAACTCTAAAGGAAATTTTGCAACGAATTCAACGAGGTATGCCATTCCAACATTCGACCACTATTTCCCTGGGTTTTGATTAAAATACCGAAAATCGAGGTGATTTTCTTCGGAATTTGGCATTGTCCTAAGGGTGGGGGCATCATTTTTTTCCAAAATTTGTTCAAATGCAATTTTTTTCTGTAATGAATGACTCTTTGTTGGCAATTTTATTTCGAATTCCAACGAGGTATACCATTTCAACATATCGACCACTATTTCCTTGGGTTTTGATTAAAGTTTCCGAAAATCATTGTTTTCCTTCGGATTTGGCGTTGTCATAAGGGTGGGGGTCGTCATTTTTTCCAAAAATTTTTCAAATGATTTTTTTCTCTAAAGAGACTTTGTTAGATTTTGTAACGAATTCAACAGTATACCATTCCAACAGTCGACCACTCTTTCCCAGGGTATTTGATTTAAAATACCGAAAATCGAGGTGATTTTCTTCGGATTTTGGCCTTGTCATAAGGGTGGGGTCGTCATTTTTTTTTTTAAATTTGTTCAAATCCAATTTTTTTTTCTGTAAATGGCACTTTGTTGGAAATTTTGTAACGAATTCAACGAGGTATGCCATACCAACATTCGACCACTATTTCCCAGGGTTTTTATGCTAAAATACCGAAAATCGAGGTGATTTTCTTCGGATTTTGGCGTTGTCATAAGGTTGGGATCATCATTTTTTCCAAAATTTGTTCAAATCCAATTTTTTTCTGTAAATGACACTTTTTTTGAAATTTTGCAACGAATTCAACGAGGTATGCCATTCCAACCTTCGACCACTATTTCCTACGGTTTTGATTAAAATACCGAAAAATCGAGGTGATTTTCTTCGTATTTTGGCGTTATCATAAGGGTGGGGGTCGCCATTTTTTTTTCAAATATTTGTTCAAATCTAACTTTTTTTCTGTAAAAGACACTTTGTTGGAATTTTTTGTAACGAATTCAACGAGGTATGTCACTCCAACCTTCGACCACTATTTCCCAGGGTTTTGATTAAAATACCGAAAATCGAGGTGATTTTCTTCGGATTTTTGGCGTTATCATAAGGGTGCGGGGGTCGTTACGTTTTTTCAAAAAATTTGTTCAAATGCAATTTTTTTCTGTAAATGACACTTTGTTGGAAATTTTGTAACGAATTCAACGGTTTATGCCATTCCAACCTTCGACCTTTATCTCCTTGGGGTTTGATTAAAATACCGAAAATCGAGGATTTTCTTCGGATTTTAGCATTGTCATTTCAAGGGTGGGGTGGTACTCTTTTTTCATAAATTTGTTCAAATATTTTTCTGTAAAGAAGACACGCTGTTGCAAATTTTGTAAGAATTCAACGAGGTATACCATTCCAACATTCATTCACTATTTCCCAGGGTTTTTTGATTAAAATACCGAAAATCGAAGGTGATTTTCTTCCAGTTTGGCATTGTCATAAGGGTGGGGTCGTAATTTTTTCAAAAATTAGTTCAAATCATTTTCTCCCATAAATGACACTGTTGGAAATTTCGTAACGAATTCAACGAGGTATGCCATTCCAACATTCGACCACTGTTTCCCAGGGTTTTGATTAAAATATGCCGAAAATCAAGGTGATTTTCTTCGGTTTTGGCATTGTCATAAGGGTGGGGGTCGTCATTTTTTCAAAATTTGTTTCAAATACATTTTTCTGTAAATGACACTTTGTTGGAAATTTTTAACGAATTCAACGAGGTATGCCCCGCAACATTCCGGCACTATTTCCCAGGGTTTGATTAAAATACCGAAAATCGAGGTGATTTCTTCGGTAAGGGTGGGGGTCGTCTTGTTTTCAAAAATTTGTTTCAAATACAATTTTTTCTGTAAATGACGCTTTGTTGGAAATTTTGTAACGAATTCAACGAGGTTATGCCATTTCAACATTCAACCACTATTTCCTAGGGTTTTGATTAAAATACCGAAAAATCGAGGTGGATTTGGTCAGATTTTGGCGTTGTCATAAGGGTGGGGTCGTCATTTTTATTTCAAAAAATTTGTTTAAATGGAGTTTTTTTTCTGTATAAGACACTTTGTTGGAAATTTTGTAACGAACGCAAGTGCAGGTATGCCATTCCAACATTCGACCACTATTTCCCAGGGTTTTGATTAAAATACCGACAATCGAGGTGATTTTCTTCGGATTTTGGCATTGTCATAAGGGTGGGGTCGTCATTTTTTTTTCAAAAAATTTGTTCAAATCCAATTTTTTCTGTAAATGACACTTTGTTGGAAATTTTGTAACGAATTCAACGAGGTATGCCATTCCAACATTCGACCACTATTTCCAGGGTTTTGATTAAAATACCGAAAATCGAGGTGATTTTCTTCGATTTTGGCATTGTCATAAGGGTGGGGTCGTCATTTTTTTCAAAATTTGTTCAAATACAATTTTTTTCTGTAAACGACACTTTGTTGGAAATTTTGCAACGAATTCAACGAGGTATGCCATTCCAACATTCGACCACTATTTCCCAGGGTTTTGATTAAAATACCGAAAATCGAGGTGATTTTCTTCGGATTTTGGCATTGTCATAAGGGTGGGGCCGTCATTTTTTTCAAAATTTGTTCAAATACATTTTTTTCTGTAAATGACACTTTGTTGGAAATTTTGTAACGAATTCAACGAGGTATGCCATTCCAACATTCGACCACTATTTCCTAGGGTTTTGATTAAAATACCGAAAATCGAGGGGATTTTCTTCGGATTTTGGCATTGTCATAAGGGTGGGGGTCGTCATCTTTTTCCAAAATTTGTTTAAATGCAATTTTTTTTTCCGTAAATGACACTTTGTTGGAATTTTGTAACGAATTCAACGAGGTATGCCATTCCAACATTCGACCACTATTTCCCAGGGTTTTGATTAGAAATACCGAAAATCGAGGTGATTTTCTTCGGATTTTGGCATTGTCATAAAGGTGGGGTCGTCATTTTTTTTCAAAAATTTGTTCAAATCCAATTTTTTTCTGTAAATGACACTTTGTTGGAAATTTTGTAACGAATTCAACGAGGTATGCCATTTCAACATTCGACCACTATTTCCAGGGTTTTGATTAAAATACCGAAAATCGAGGTGATTTTCTTCGATTTTGGCGTTGTCATAAGGGTGGGGTCGTCATTTTTTTTCTAAAATTTGTTCAAATGCAATTTTTTTTCTGTAAATGACACTTTGTTGGAAATTTTGTAACGAATTCAACGAGGTATGCCATTCCAACATTCGACCACTATTTCCCAGGGTTTTGATTAAAATACCGAAAATCGAGGTGATTTTCTTCGGATTTTTGCATTATCATAAGGGTGGGGTCATCATTTTTTTCAAAAATTTGTTCAAATACAATTTTTTTCTGTAAATGACACTTTGTTGGAAATTTTGTAACGAATTCAACGAGGTATGCACTCCAACATTCGACCACTATTTCCCAGGGTTTTGATTAAAATACCGAAAATCGAGGTGATTTTCTTCGGATTTTGGCATTGTCATAAGGGTGGAGTCGTCATTTTTTTTTCAAAAATTGTTCAAATACAATTTTTTTTCTGTAAATGACACTTTGTTGGAAATTTTGTAACGAATTCAACGAGGTATGCCATTCCAACATTCGACCACTATTTCCTAGGGTTTTGATTAAAATACCGAAAATCGAGGTGATTTTCTTCGGATTTTGGCATTGTCATAAGGGTGGGGGTCGTCATTTTTTTCAAAAATTTGTTCAAATATCATTTTTTTCTGTAAATGACACTTTGTTGGAAATTTTGTAACGAATTCAACGAGGTATGCCATTCCAACATTCGACCACTATTTCACAGGGTTTTGATTAAAATACCGACAATCGAGGTGATTTTCTTCGGATTTTGGCATTGTCATAAGGGTGGGGGTCGTCATTTTTTTTCAAAATTTGTTCAAATCCATTTTTTTCTGTAAATGACACTTTGCTGGAAATTTTGTAACGAATTCAACGAGGTATGCCATTCCAACATTCGACCACTATTTCCCAGGGTTTTGATTAAAATACCGAAAATCGAGGTGATTTTCTTCGATTTTGGCATTGTCATAAGGGTGGGGTCGTCTTTTTTTCAAAAATTTGTTCAAATCCAATTTTTTTTCTGTAAATGACACTTTGTTGGAAATTTTGTAACGAATTCAACGAGGTATGCCATTTCAACATTCGACCACCATTTCCTAGGGTTTTGATTAAAATACCGAAAATCGAGGTGATTTTCTTCGGATTTTGGCGTTGTCATAAGGGTGGTGGGTCGTTATTTTTTTTTCACAAATTTGTTCAAATGCAATTTTTTTCTGTAAATGACACTTTGTTGGAAATTTTGTAACGAATTCAACGAGGTATTCCATTCCAACATCCGACCACTATTTCCCAGGGTTTTGATTAAAATACTGACAATCAAGGTGATTTTCTTCCGATTTTGGCATTGTCATAAGGGTGGGGGTCGTCATTTTTTTCAAAATTTGTTCAAATACAAAATTTTTTTCTGTAAATGACACTTTGTTGGAAATTTTGTAACGAATTCAACGAGGTATGCCATTTCAACATTCGACCACTATTTCCCAGGGTTTTGATTAAAATACCGAAAATCGAGGTGATTTTCTTCGGATTTTGGCATTGTCATATGGGTGGGGTCGTCATTTTTTTTCAAAAATTTGTTCAAATGCCAATTTTTTTCTGTAAATGACACTTTGTTGGAAATTTTGTAACGAATTCAACGAGGTATGCCATTCCAACATTCGACCACTATTTCCCAGGGTTTTGATTAAAATACCGAAAATCGAGGTGATTTTCTTCGGATTTTGGCGTTGTCATAGAGGGTGGGGGTCATTATTTTTTTTCAAAAATTTGTTCAAATACAATTTTTTTCTGTAAATGACACTTTGTTGGAATTTTGTAACGAATTCAACGAGGTATGCCATTCCAAAATTCGACCACTATTTCCCAGGGTTTTGATTAAAATATCGAAAATTGAGGTATTTTCTCGGATTTTGGCATTGTCATAAGGGTGGGGGTCGTCATTTTTTTTATTAAATTGTTCAAATGCATTTTTTTTTCTGTAAATGACACTTTGTTGGAAATTTTGTAACGAATTCAACGAGGTATGCCATTCCAACATTCGACCACTATTTCCCAGGGTTTTGATTAAAATACCGAAAATCGAGGTGATTTTCCTGATTTTGGCATTGTCATAAAGGTGGGGGTCGTCATTTTTTTTTCCCAAAATTTGTTCAAATGCAATTTTTTTTGTTAATGACACTTTGTTGGAAATTTTGTAACGAATTCAACGAGGTAGGCCATTCCAACATTCGACCACTATTTCCCAGGGTTTTGATTAAAATACCGAAAATCGAGGTGATTTTCTTCGGATTTTGGCATTGTCATAAGGGTGGGGGTCGTCAATTTTTTTTCCAAAATTTGTTCAAATACATTTTTTTTCTGTAAAAGACACTTTGTTGGAAATTTTGTAACGAATTCAACGAGGTATGCCATTCCAACATTCGACCACTATTTCCCAGGGTTTTGATTAAAATACCGAAAATCGAGGTGATTTTCTTCGGATTTTGGCATTGTCATAAGGGGTGGGGGTAGTCATTTTTTTTTTTAATTTGTTCAAATACAATTTTTTTCTGTAAATGACACTTGTTGGAAATTTTGTAACGAATTCAACGAGGTATGCCTTTCCAACATTCGACCACATTTCCCAGGGTTTTGATTAAAATACGGAAAATCGAGGTGATTTTCTTCGGGATTTTGGGCATTGTCATAAGGGCGGGGTCGTTTTTTTTTTCAAAAATTTGTTCAAATACAATTTTTTTCTGTAAATGACATTTTGTTGGAAATTTTGTAACGAATTCAACGAGGTATGTTATTTCAACATTCGACCACTATTTCCCAGGGTTTTGATTAAAATACCGAAAATCGAGGTGATTTTCTTCGGATTTTGGCATTGTCATAAGGGTGGGGTCGTCATTTTTTTTTTCAAAAACTTGTTCAAATCCATTATTTTTTCTGTAAATGACACTTCTTGGAAATTTTGTAATTAATTCAACGAGGTATGCCATTCCAACATTCGGACCACTATTTCCCAGGGTTTTGATTAAAATACCGAAAATCGAAGCGATTTTCTTCGAATTTTGGCGTTGTCATAAGGGTGGGGGCATCAGTTTTTTTTCCAAAAAATTAGGTCAGAAACCAATGCTATTTTTGTCTGTAAATGACACTTTGTTGGAAATTTTGTAACGAATTCAACGAGGCATGCCATTTCAACATTCGACCACTATTTCCCAGGGGTTTGATTGGGAAATACCGAAAATCGAGGGAATTTTCTTCGGATTTTGGCATTGTCATAGGGTGGGGGTTGTCATGTTTTTTCAAAATTTGTTCAAATGACAATTTTTTTCTGTAAATGACACTTTGTTGGAAATTTTGTAACGCATTGGAACAGGTATGCCATCCCAACATTCTGACCACGATTTCCCAGGGTTTTTTTTGATTAAAAATGGTCGAAAATCGAGGTCATTTTCTTCGGATCGGCATTGTCATAAGGGTAGGGCGCGGCATTTTTTTTTTTTTAAATTTGTTCAAATGCAGTTTTTTTCTGTAAATGACACTTCGTTGGAAATTTTGTAACGAATTCAACGAGGTATGCCATTCCAACATTCGACCACTATTTTCCAGGGTGTTGATTAAAAACCGAAAACTCGTAAGTGATTTTTCTTCGGATTTTGGCATTGTCATATAGGGTGGGGGTCAGCCACTTTTTTTCCAAATTTTGTTCCAAATGCTATTTTTTTCTGTAAATGACACTTTGTTGGAAATTTTGTAACGTATTCAACGAGGCATGCCATCCCAACATTCGACCACTATTTCCCTGGGTTTTGATTAAAATACCGAAAATCGAGGTGATTTTCTGCTGATTTTGGCGTTGTCATAAGGGTGGGGTCGATCTTTTTTTCAAAAATTTGTGTCAAATGCCAATTTTTTTCTGTAAATGCCACTTTGTTGGAAATTTTGTAACGAATTCAACGAGGTATGCCATTCCAACATCCGACCACCATTTCCCTGGGTTTTGATTTTAAAATACCGAAAATCGAGGTGATTTTCTTCGGATTTTGGTACTGTCATAAGGGTGGGGTCGTCGTTTTTTTTCAAAAATTTGTTTAAATCCAATTTTTTTCTGTAAACGACACTTTGTTGGAAATTTTGTAACGAATTCAACGAGGTATTCCATTCCAACATTCGACCACTATTTCCCAGGTTTTTGATTAAAATACCGAAAAATCGAGTTTGATTTTCTTCGATTTTGGCGTTGTCATAAGGGTGGGGGTCATCTTTTTTTTCCAAAAAATTTTCAATGAATTACCCATTCCTTTCTAGGTAAAGGGCATTTTGTTTTGCAAAATTTTGTAACATGAAGGAAGCAAGCCTGACCCTAAAGTGGTTCCTTGATCGGTCCACCGAATTCAACGAGCGTCTGCCGTTCCACCATTCGACCTCTGTTCATCTCCAGGACGTTCTTTGATCTCGGAAACTACCGAAGATCGAAGTGGCATTTCTTCCGATTTTCGCATTGTTTCCAAAAGGGTGCCACGCCCCCCTTCCCGCCCCCTCGCTTTGGGGTCGTAATCGTTTTTTTTAAATTAAATGTTCGGAAAGTCCAATTTTTTTTTTCTGTTTATCAACACCTTGTTGGTAATTTTCTAGACGAATTCAACGGGGACTATGCCGCTGCAACATCTGACCACTATTTCAGGGTTTTGATCAAAAACTCCGTATCTCGACGTGCTCCCCCTCGCACTCCTTGCCTGTGTCTTACGGGTGGGGGTCGTCATATGGTTTTCAGACTTGTCGTTCAAATCTTATTTTTTTCTCTAAATGACACTTTGTTGGAAATTTTGTACCGAATTCAACGAGGTATGCCATTCCAACATTCGACCACTATTTCCCAGGGTTTTGATTAAAATACCGAAAATCGAGGTGATTTTCTTCGGATTTTGGCATTGTCATAAGGGTGGGGGTCGTCATTTTTTTTTAAGAATTTGTTCTAAATCCAATTTTTCTGTAAATGACACTTTGTTCGAAATTTTCTACCGAATCTTACGAGGTATGCCATTCCAACATTCGACCAATCTTTCCCAGGGTTTTGATTAAAATGTCGAAAATCGAGGTGATTTTCTTCGGATTTTGGCGTTGTCATAAGGGTGGGGGTCGTCATTTTTTCAAAAACTTGTTCAAATCCAATTTTTTTCTGTAAATGTCCACTTTGTTGGAAATTTCCTTTGTAACGAATTCAACGAGGTATGCCATTCCAACATTCCGACCACTATTTCCCTGGGTTTTGATTAAAAATACCGAAAAATCGAGGTGATTTTCTTCCGATTTTAGCATTGTCATATGGGGTCGTCATTTTTTTTCAAAAATTCGTTCAAATGATACTTTTTTCTGTAAAAGACACTTTGTTGGAAATTTTGTAAACGAATTCAACGAGGTATGCCACTCAAACATTCGACCACTATTTCCTAGGGTTTTGATTAAAATACCGAAAACCGAGGGGAAAAAAAGTCATTTTTTTCAAAAATTTGCTCAAATCCAATTTTTTTTCTGTAAATGACGCCTTGTTGGAAATTTTGTAACGAATTCAACGTGGTATGCCATTCCAAATATTCGACCACTATTTCCCAGGGTTTTGATTAAAATACCGAAAATAGAGGTGATTTTCTTCGATTTGGCGTTGTTATAAGGGTGGGGGCCATTATTTTTCCAAAAATTTTAAATGATATTTTTTCTGTAAAAGACACTTTTTTGATAATTCTTGTAACGAATTCAACGAGGTATGCCATTCCAACATTCGACCACTATTTCCCAGGGTTTTGATTAAAATACCGAAAATCGAGGTGATTTTCTTCGGATTTTGGCATTGTTATAAGGGTGGGGGTCGTCATTTTTTTTCAAAAATTTAAAACAATTTTTCTGTAAATGACACTTTGTTGGAAATTTTGTACCGAATTAAACGAGGTATGCCATTCCAACATTCGACCACTATTTCCCAGGGTTTTGATTAAAATACCGAAAATCGAGGTGATTTTCTTCGGATTTGGCATTGTCATATGGGTGGGGGCCGTAATTTTTTTTTTAAATTTGTTCAAATCCAAATTTTTTTCTGTATATGACGCTTTGTTGGAAATTTTGTAACGAATTCAACGAGGTATGCCATTCCGACTTTCGACCACTATTTCCCAGGTTTTGATTAAAATACCGAAAATCGAGGTGACGCTTCTTCGGATTTTGGCATTGTCATAAGGGTAAGAAAGTCATTTTTTTCCAAAAAATTTGTTCAAATACAAAATTTTTTCTGGAAACGACACTCTGTTGGAAATTTTGTAACGAATTCAACGAGGCATGCCATTCCAACATTCGACCACTCATTTCCCAGGGTTTTGATTAAACAATAGGGAAAATCGAGGTGATTTTCTTCGGATTTATGTTGTCATATGGGTGGGGGTCGTACCTTTTTTCAAAATTTGTTCAAATCCATTTTTTTCAGTAAATGACACTTTGTTGAAAATTTTGTAACGAATTCAACGAGGTATGCCATTCCAACATTCGACCACTATTTCCAAACGTTTTGATTAAAATACCGAAAATCGA
>JAECXJ010000081.1:0-62660 GCA_018152295.1 Drosophila carrolli
AAATACCGAAAATCGTGGTGATTTTCTTCGGATTTTAGCGTTGTCATAAGGGTGGGGGTCGTAATTTTCAAAATGTGTTCAAATGCAATTTTTCTGTAAATGACACTTTGTTAGGTTATAACGAATTCAACGAGTATGCCATTTCAACATTCGACCATATTTCCCAGGGTTTTGATTAAAATACCGAAAATCGAGGTGATTTTCTTCGGGATTTAGCATTGACATAAGGGTGCGGGTCGTCATTTTTTCAAGGAATTCGTTCAAATGCAGGTTTTCTGTAAATGACTCTGTGTTGGAAATTTTGTAACGAATTCAACGAGGTATGCCATTCCAACATTCGACCACTATTTCCCTGGGTTTTGATTAAAATACCGAAAATCGAGGTGATTTTCTTCGGATTTTGGCGTTGTCATAAGGGTGGGGTCGTCACTTTTTCCTGAAGTTGTTCAAATGCAATTTTTTTCTGTAAATGCCACATTGTTGGAAATTTTGTAACGAATTCAACGAGGTATGCCATTCCAACATTCGACTCTAGTTCCCAGGGTTTTGACTAAAAAACCGAAAATCGAGGTGATTTTCTTCGGATTTTGGCGTTGTCTTAAGGTTGGGGGTCATCATTTTTTCAAAAATTTGTTCAAATGATATTTTTGTCTGTAAGACACTTTGTTGGAATTACAACGAATTCAAGAAGTATGCCATTTCAACATTCGACCACACTATTTCCTAGGGTTTTTGATTAAAATACCGAAAATCAAGGGAATTTTCTTCAGATTTTATGGCATTGTCATAAGGGTGAGGGCTAATCATTTTTTCCAAAATTTGTTCAAATGATATTTTTTTCTGTAAAAGACACTTTGTTGGAATTTTGTAACGAGATTCAACGAGGTATGCCATTTCAACATTCGACCACTATTTTCTAGGGTTTTGATTTAAATACCGAAAATCGAGGAAATTTTCTTCGGATTTTGGCATTGTCATAAGGGTGGGTGTCATCATTTTTCCAAAGGAATTTATTTCAAATGATTATTTTTTCTGTAAAAGACACTTTGTTGGAATTTTGTAACAGCAGATTCAACAGGGTATGCCATTCTCCCTTGATCGACCAATATTTCCCAGGGTTTTGATTAAATGCCGAAAATCCCCCATTTTCTTAGTTTTGGCATTGTCATAAAATTAGCATCATTTTTCAAAAATTTGTTCAATACAATTTTTTCCGTAAATGACACTTTGTTGGAAATTTTGTAACGAATTCAACGACGTATGCCACTCCAACATTCGGCACTCATTTCCCAGGGTTTTGATTAAAATACCGAAAATCGAGGTGATTTTTCTTTCGATTTTTGGCATTGTCATAAGGGTGGGGGTCGTCTTTTTTTTTCAAAAATTTGTTCAAATGACAATTTTTTTCTGTATATGACACTTTGTTGGAAATTTTGTAACGAATTCAACGAGGTATGCCATTTCGACATTCGACCACTATTTCCTAGGGTTTGATTAAAATACCGAAAATCGAGTGGATTTTCTTCCGATTTTAGGCATTGTCATAAGGGTTGGGGTCATCATTTTTTTTCAAAAATTTGTTCAAATGCAATTTTTTTCTGTAAAAGACACTTTGTTGAAATTTTGTAACGAATTCAACGAGGTATGCCATTCCAACATTCGACCACTATTTCCCAGGGTTTTGATTAAAATACCGAAAATCGAGGTGATTTTCTTCGGATTTTGGCATTGTCATAAGGGTGGGGTCGTCATTTTTTTTTTCAAAAATTTGTTCAAATCCGATTTTTTTCTGTAAATGACACTTTGTTGGAAATTTTGTAACGAATTCAACGAGGTATGCCATTCCAACATTCGACCATTATTTCCCAGGGTTTTGATTAAAATGCCGAAAATCGAGGTGATTTTCTTCGGATTTTGGCATTGTCATAAGAGGTGGGGTCGTCATCTTTTTTTAAAAATTTGTTCAAATGCAATTTTTTTCTGTAAATGACACTTTGTTGGAAATTTTGTAAACGAATTCAACGAGGTACGCTATTCCAACATTCGACCACTACTTTCTAGGGTTTTGATTAAAATACCGAAAATCGAGGGATTTTCTTCGGATTTTGGCATTGTCATAAGGGTAGGGTCGTCATTTTTTTCAAAAGTTTGTTCAAATTCAATTTTTTTCTGTAAATGACACTTTGTTGGAAATTTTGTAACGAATTCAACGAGGTATGCCATTCCAACATTCGACCACTATTTCCCAGGGTTTTGATTAAAATACCGAAAATCGAGGTGATTTTCTTCGGATTTTGCATTGTCATAAGGGTGGGGTCGTCATTTTTTTTCAAAATTTGTTCAAATGCAATTTTTTTCTGTAAATGACACTTTGTTGGAAATTTTGTAACGAATTCAACGAGGTATGCCATTCCAACATTCGACCACTATTTCCCAGGGTTTTGATTAAAATACCGAAAATCGAGGTGATTTTCTTCGGATTTTGGCATTGTCATAAGGGTGGGGGTCGTCATTTTTTTTTAAAATTTGTTCAAATCCAAATTTTTTCTGTAAATGACACTTTGTTGGAAATTTTGTAACGAATTCAACGAGGTTTGCCATTCCAACATTCGACCACTATTTCCCAGGGTTTTGATTAAAAAACCGAAAATCGAGTGATTTTCTTCGGATTTTGGCGTTGTCATAAGGGTGGGGGTCTTTTTTTTTCAAAAATTTGTTCAAATACAATTTTTTTCTGTAAATGACACTTTGTTGGAAATTTTGTAACGAATTCAACGAGGTATGCCATTTCAACATTCGCCACTACCACTATTTCCTAGGGTTTTGATTAAATCGAAAATCGAGGTGATTTTCGTTGGCATTGTCTGTGTTTTCTTCGGATTTTGGCATTGTCATAAGGGTGGGGTCGTCATTTTTTCAAAATTTGTTCAAATACATTTTTTTTCTGTAAATGACACTTTGTTGGAAATTTTGTAACGAATTCAACGAGGTATGCCATTCCAACATTCTGACCACTATTTCTCAGGGTTTTGATTAAAATACCGAAAATCGAGGGATTTTCTTCGGATTTTGGCATTGTCATAAGGGTGGGGGTCGTCATTTTTTTCAAAAATTTGTTCAAATGACAATTTTTTTCTGTAAATGACACTTTGTTGGAAATTTTGTAACGAATTCAATGAGGTATGCCATTCCAACATTCGACCACTATTTCCCAGGGTTTTGATTAAAATACCGAAAATCGAGGTGATTTTCTTCGGATTTTGGGATTGTCATAAGGGTGGGGGTCGTCATTTTTTTTCAAAAATTTGTTCAAATACAATTTTTTTTCTGTAAATGACACTTTGTTGGAAATTTTGTAACGAATTCAACGAGGTATGCCATTCCAACATTCGACCACTATTTCCCAGGGTTTTGATTAAAATACCGAAAATCGAGGTGATTTTCTTCGGATTTTGGCATTGTCATAAGGGTGGGGGTCGTCATTTTTTTTCAAAAATTTGTTCAAATACATTTTTTTTTGTAAATGACACTTTGTTGGAAATTTTGTAACGAATTCAACGAGGTATGCCATTTCAACATTCGACCACTATTTCCAGGGTTTGATTAAAATACCGAAAATCGAGGTGATTTTCTTCGGATTTTGGCATTGTCATAAGGGTGGGGGTCATCATTTTTTTTCAAAAATTGTTCAAATGATATTTTTTCTGTAAAAGACACTTTGTTGGAATTTTGTAACGAATTCAACGAGGTATGCCATTCCAACATTCGACCACTATTTCCCAGGGTTTTGATTAAAATGCCGAAAATCGAGGTGATTTTCTTCGGATTTTGGCATTGTCATAAGGGTGGGGGTCGTCATTTTTTTTCAAAAATTTGTTCAAATGGATTTTTTTTTCTGTAAATGACACTTTGTTGGAAATTTTGTAACGAATTCAACGAGGTATGCCATTCCAACATTCGACCACTATTTCCCAGGGTTTTGATTAAAATACCGAAAATCGAGGTGATTTTCTTCGGATTTTGGCGTTGTCATAAGGGTGGGGGTCGTCATTTTTTTTTCAAAAATTTGTTCAAATACAATTTTTCTGTAAAATGACACTTTGTTGGAAATTTTGTAACGAATTCAACGAGGTATGCCATTCCAACATTCGACCACTATTTCCCAGGGTTTGATTAAAATACCGAAAATCGAGGTGATTTTCTTCGGATTTTGGCATTGTCATAAGGGTGGGGGTCATCATTTTTTCCAAAATTTGTTCAAATGATAATTTTTTTCTGTAAAAGACACTTTGTTGGCATTTTGTAACGAATTCAACGACGTATGCCATTTCAACATTCGACCACTATTTCCTAGGGTTTTGATTAAAATACCGAAAATCGAGGGAATTTTCTTCGGATTTTGGCATTGTCATAAGGGTGGGGGTCGTCATTTTTTTTTTCAAAAATTTGTTCAAATACAATTTTTTCTGTAAATGACACTTTGTTGGAAATTTTGTAACGAATTCAACGAGGTATGCCATTCCAACATTCGACCACTATTTCCCAGGGTTTTGATTAAAATACCGAAAATCGAGGTGATTTTCTTCGGATTTTGGCTTGTCATAAGGGTGGGGTCGTATTTTTTTTTTCAAAAATTTGTTCAAATACAATTTTTTCTGTAATGACACTTTGTTGGAAATTTTGTAACGAATTCAACGAGGTATGCCATTTCAACATTCGACCACTATTTCCCAGGGTTTTGATTAAAATACCGAAAATCGAGGTGATTTTCTTCGGATTTTGGCGTTGTCATAAGGGTGGGGGTCACCATTTTTTTCAAAAATTTGTTCAAATGACATTTTTTTCTGTAAAAGACACTTTGTTGGAATTTTGCAACGAATTCAACGAGGTATGCCATTTCAACATTCGACCACTATTTCCAGGGTTTTTGTTTAAAATACCGAAAATCGAGGGAATTTTTCTGGATTTTGGCATTGTTATAAGGGTGGGGGTCGTCATTTTTTTTTCAAAAGTTTGTTCAAATGCAATTTTTTCTGTAAATGACACTTTGTTGGAAATTTTGTAACGAATTCAACGAGGTATGCCATTCCAACATTCGACCACCATTTCCCAGGGTTTTGATTAAAATACCGAAAATCGAGGTG
Organism: Drosophila carrolli; assembly: GCA_018152295.1. Taxonomy (NCBI): domain Eukaryota; kingdom Metazoa; phylum Arthropoda; class Insecta; order Diptera; family Drosophilidae; genus Drosophila; species Drosophila carrolli. The sequence continues at coordinate 5,145 of JAECXJ010000081.1, forward strand.
ATTTTCTTCGGATTTTGGCATTGTCATAAGGGTGGGGGTCGTAATTTTTTTTTTTTTAAATTTGTTCAAATCCAATTTTTTTTTCTGTAAATGACACTTTGTTGGAAATTTTGTAACGAATTCAACGAGGTATGCCATTCCAACATTCGACCACCATTTCCCAGGGTTTTGATTAAAATACCGAAAATCGAGGTGATTTTCTTCGGATTTTGGCATTGTCATAAGGGTGGGGGTCGTATTTTTTTTCAAAAATTTGTTCAAACACAATTTTTTTCCCAAATGACACTTTGTTGGAAATTTTGTAACGAATTCAACGAGGTATGCTATTCCAACATTCGACCACTATTTCCCAGGGTTTTGATTAAAATACCGAAAATCGAGGTGATTTTCTTCGGATTTTGGCGTTGTCATAAGGGTGGGGGTCGTCAATTTTTTTTTCAAAAATTGTTCAAATACAATTTTTTTTTCTGTAAATGACACTTTGTTGGAAATTTTGTAACGAATTCAACGAGGTATGCCATTCCAACATTCGACCACTATTTCCCAGGGTTTTGATTAAAATACCGAAAATCGAGGTGATTTTCTTCGGATTTTGGCATTGTCATAAGGGTGGGGGTCGTCATTTTTTTTTCAAAAATTTGTTCAAATGACATTTTTTTTTTCTGTAAATGACACTTTGTTGGAAATTTTGTAACGAATTCAACGAGGTATGCCATTCCAAGATTCGGACCACTATTTCCCGGGGTTTTGTTTAAAATATCGAAAATCGAGGGGATTTTCTTCGGATTTTGGCATTGTCATAAGGGTGGGGGTCGCAAATTTTTTTCAAAAATTTGTTCAAATACAATTTTTTTCTGTAAATGACACTTTGTTGGAAATTTTGTAACGAATTCAACGAGGTATGCCACTCCAACATTCGACTACCATTTCCCAGGGTTTTGATTAAAATACCGAAAATCGAGTGATTTTCTTCGGATTTTGGCATTGTCATAAGGGTGGGGTCGTAATTTTTTTTTCTTAAATTTGTTCAAATCCAATTTTTTTCTGTAAATGACACTTTGTTGGAAATTTTGTAACGAATTCAACGAGGTATGCCATTCCAACATTTGACCACTATTTCCCAGGTAAAAAAAATTAAATATTGTTTTGATTAAAAAGAGCCGAAAAATCGAGGTGATTTTCTTCGGATTTTGGCACTGTCATAAGGGTGGGGTCGTCACTTTTTTTTCAAAAATTTGTTCAAATGCAATTTTTTTTCTGTAAATGACACTTTGTTGGAAATTTTGTAACGAATTCAACGAGGTATGCTATTTCAATATTCGACTACTATTTCCTAGGGTTTTGATTAAAATACCGAAAATCGAGGTGATTTTCTTCGGATTTTGGCATTGTCATAAGGGTGGGGGTCGTCATTTTTTTTTCCAAAATTTGTTCAAATATATTTTTTTTCTGTAAATGACATTTTGTTGGAATTTTGTAACGAATTCAACGACGTATGCCATTCCAACATCTGACCACTATTTCCTAGGGTTTTGATTAAAATTCCGAAAATCGAGGTAATTTTCTTCGGATTTTGGCATTGTCATAAGGGTGGGGGTCGTCATTTTTTTTCAAAAATTTGTTCAAATACAATTTTTTTCTGTAAATGACACTTTCGTTGGAAATTTTGTAACGAATTCAACGAGGTATGCCATTCCAACATTCGACCACTATTTCCCAGGGTTTTGATTGAAATACCGAAAATCGAGGTGATTTTCTCGATTTTGGCATTGTCCTAAGGGTGGGGGTCGTCTTTTTTTTCAAAAATTTGTTCAAATACAATTTTTTCTGTAAATGACACTTTGTTGGAAATTTTGTAACGAATTCAACGAGGTATGCCATTCCAACATTCGACCATCATTTCCCAGGGTTTTGATTAAAATACCGGAAATCGAGGTGATTTTCTTCGGAATTTGGCGTTGTTATAAGGGTGGGGGCATCATTTTTTCAAAAATTTGTTCAAATGATATTTTTTTTCTGTAAAAGACACTTTGTTGGGAATTTTGTAACGAATTCAACGAGGTATGCCATTTCAACATTCGACCACTATTTCCACGGTTTTGATTAAAATACCGAAAATCGAGGGGATTTTCTTCGGATTTTGGCATTGTCATAAGGGTGGTGGTGTCATTTTTTTTTCAAAAATTGTTCAAATACCATTTTTTTCTGTAAATGACACTTTGTTGGAAATTTTGTAACGAATTCAACGAGGTATGCCGTTCCAACATTCGACCACTATTTCCCAGGGTTTTGATTAAAATACCGAAAATCGTGGTGATTTTCTTCGATTTTGGCATTGTCATAAGGGTGGGGGGTCATTTTTTTTTTTCCAAATTTGTTCAAATCCAATTTTTTTCTGTAAATGACACTTTGTTGGAAATTTTGTAACGAATTCAACGAGGTATGCCATTCCAACATTCGACCACTATTTCCCAGGGTTTTGATTAAAATACCGAAAATCGAGGTGATGTTCTTCGGATTTTGGCGTTGTCATAAGGGTGGGGGTCGTAATTTTTTTTTTTTTAAATTTGTTCAAATCCAATTTTTTTCTGTAAATGACACTTTGTTGGAAATTTTGTAACGAATTCAACGAGGTATGCCATTCCAACATTCGACCACTATTTCCCAGGGTTTTGATTAAAATACCGAAAATCGAGGTGATTTTCTTCGGATTTTGGCATTGTCATAAGGGGTGGGGGTCGTTTTTTTTTTTCAAAAATTTGTTCAAATGCAATTTTTTTCTGTAAATGACACTTTGTTGGAAATTTTGTAACGAATTCAACGAGGTATGCCACTCCAACGTTCGACCACTATTTCCCCAGGGTTTTGATTAAAATACCGAAAATCGAGGTGATTTTCTTCGGATTTTGGCATTGTCATTGTCAAGGGTGGGGGGTCGTCATTTTTTTTTCCAAAAATTTGTTCAAATGATAATTTTTTTCTGTAAAAGACACTTTGTTGGAAATTTTGTAACGAATTCAACGAGGTATGCCATTCCAACATTCGACCACTATTTCCCAGGGTTTTGATTAAAATACCGAAAATCGAGGTGATTTTCTTCGGATTTTGGCATTGTCATAAGGGTGGGGGTCGTCATTTTTTTTTAAAAATTTGTTCAAATACAATTTTTTTTTCTGTAAATGACACTTTGTTGGAAATTTTGTAACGAATTCAACGAGGTATGCCATTCCAACATTTGACCACTATTTTCCAAGGTTTTGATTAAAATGCCGAAAATCGAGGTGATTTTCTTCGGATTTTGGCATTGTCATTGTAAGGGTGGGGTCATCATTTTTTTCAAAAATTTGTTTAAATGACAATTTTTTTCTGTAAATGACACTTTGCTGGAAATTTTGTAACAATTCAACGAGGTATGCCATTCCAACATTCGACCACTATTTCCAGGGTTTTGATTAAAATACCGAAAATCGAGGTGATTTTCTTCGGATTTTGGCGTTGTCATAAGGGTGGGGGTCGTCACTTTTTTTCCAAAATTTGTTCAAATTCAATTTTTTTTCTGTAAATGACATTTTGTTGGGAATTTTGTAACGAATTCAACGAGGTATGCCATTTCAAAATTCGACCACTATTTCCACGGTTTTGATTAAACATACCGAAAATCGAGGGAATTTTCTTCGGATTTTGGCATTGTCATAAGGGTGGGTGTCATCATTTTTTTCCAAAATTTGTTCAAATGTAATTTTTTTCTGTAAAAGACACTTTGTTGGAAATTTTGTAACGAATTCAACGAGGTATGCCATTCCAACATTCGACCACTATTTCCCAGGGTTTTGATTAAAATACCGAAAATCGAGGTGATTTTCTTCGGATTTTGGCATTGTCATAAGGGTGGGGGTCGTCATTTTTTTTTCAAAAATTTGTTCAAATCCAATTTTTTTCTGTAAATGACACTTTGTTGGAAATTTTGTAACGAATTCAACGAGGTATGCCATTCCAACATTCGACCACTATTTCCCAGGGTTTTGATTAAAATACCGAAAATCGAGGTGATTTTCTTCGGATTTTAGCATTGTCAAGGGTGGGGGTGGTACTTTTTTTTCAAAAATTTGTTCAAATGCAATTTTTTTCTGTAAATGACTCTGTGTTGGAAATTTTGTAACGAATTCAACGAGGTATGCCATTCCAACATTCGACCACTATTTCCCAGGGTTTTGATTGAAATACCGAAAATCGAGGTGATTTTCTTCGGATTTTAGCATTGTCATTGTTCAAATCCAATTTTTTTTCTGTAAATGACACTTTGTTGGAAATTTTGTAACGAATTGAACGAGGTATGCCATTCCAACATTCGACCACTATTTCCCAGGGTTTTGATTAAAATACCGAAAATCGAGGTGATTTTCTTCGGATTTTGGCATTGTCATAAGGGTGGGGGTCGTCATTTTTTTCAAAAATTTGTTCAAATGTCAATTTTTTTCTGTAAATGACACTTTGTTGGAAATTTTGTAACGAATTCAACGAGGTATGCCATTCCAACATTCGACCACTATTTCCAGGGTTTTGATTAAAATACCGAAAATCGAGGTGATTTTCTTCGGATTTTGGCATTGTCATAAGGGTGGGGGTCGTCATTTTTTCAAAAATTTGTTCAAATACAATTTTTTTCTGTAAATGACACTTTGTTGGAAATTTTGTAACGAATTCAACGAGGTATGCCATTCCAACATTCGACCACTATTTCCTAGGGTTTTGATTAAAATACCGAAAATCGAGGTAATTTTCTTCGGATTTTGGCATTGTCATATAGGGTGGGGCGTCGTCTTTTTTCCAAAATTTGTTCAAATGCTATTTTTTTTCTGTAAAAGACACTTTGTTGGAAATTTGCAACGAATTCAACGAGGTATGCCATTCCAACATTCGACCACTATTTCCCAGGGTTTTGATTAAAATACCGAAAATCGAGGTGATTTTCTCGGATTTTGGCATTGTCATAAGGGTGGGGGTCGTAAATTCTTTTTTTTCAAAATTTGTTCAAATCAAATTTTTTTCTGTAAATGACACTTTGTTGGAAATTTTGTAACGAATTCAACGAGGTATGCCATTCCAACATTCGACCACTATTTCCCAGGGTTTTGATTAAAATACCGAAAATCGAGGATTTTCTTCGGATTTTGGCATTGTCATAAGGGGTGGGGGTCGTCAATTTTTTTTCAAAAATTTGTTCAAATACAATTTTTTTCTGTAAATGACACTTTGTTGGAAATTTTGTAACGAATTCAACGAGGTATGCCATTCCAACATTCGACCACTATTTCCCAGGGTTTTGATTAAAATACCGAAAATCGAGGTGATTTTCTTCGGATTTTGGCATTGTCATAAGGGTGGGGGTCGTCATTTTTTTCAAAAATTTGTTCAAATACAATTTTTTTTCTGTAAATGACACTTTGTTGGAAATTTTGTAACGAATTCAACGAGGTATGCCATTTCAACATTCGACCACTATTTCCCAGGGTTTTGATTAAAATACCGAAAATCGAGGGGATTTTCTTCGGATTTTGGCGTTGTCATAAGGGTGGGGTCGTCATTTTTTTTCAAAAATTTGTTCAAATACAATTTTTTTTTCTGTAAATGACATTTTGTTGGAAATTTTGTAACGAATTCAACGAGGTATGCCATTCCAACATTCGACCACTATTTCCCAGGGTTTTGATTAAAATACCGAAAATCGAGGTGATTTTCTTGGATTTTGGCATTGTCATAAGGGTGGGGGTCGTCATTTTTTTTACAAATTGTTCAAATGCAGTCCTTTTTTCTGTAAATGACACTTTGTTGGAAATTTTGTAACGAATTCAACGAGGTATGCCATTCCAACATTCGACCACTATTTCCCAGGGTTTTGATTAAAATACCGAAAATCGAGGTGATTTTCTTCGGATTTTGGCATTGTCATAAGGGTGGGGGTCGTCATTTTTTTCAAAAATTTGTTCAAATACAATTTTTTTCTGTAAATGACACTTTGTTGGAAATTTTGTAACGAATTCAACGAGGTATGCCACTCCAACATTCGACCACTATTTCCCAGGGTTTTGATTAAAATACTCGAAAATCGAGGTGATTTTCTTCGGATTTTGGCATTGTCATAAGGATGGGGGTCGTCATTTTTTTTTAAAAATTTGTTCAAATACATTTTTTTCTGTAAATGACACTTTGTTGGAAATTTTGTAACGAATTCAACGAGGTATGCCATTCCAACATTCGACCACTATCTCCCAGGGTTTTGATTAAAATACCGAAAAACGAGGTCATTTTTATTCAAAAATTTGTTCAAATCCTATTTTTTTCTGTAAATGACACTTTGTTGGAAATTTTGTAACGAATTCAACGAGGTATGCCATTCTAACATTCGACCACTATTTCCCAGGGTTTGATTAAAATGCCGAAAATCGAGGTGATTTTCTTCGGATTTTGGCATTGTCATAAGGGTGGGGGTCGTTATTTTTTTTCAAAAATTTGTTCAAATGCAATTTTTTTTCTGTAAATGGCACTTTGTTGGAAATTTTGTAACGAATTCAACGAGGTATGCCATTCCAACGTTCGACCACTATTTCCCAGGGTTTTGATTAAAATACCGAAAAATCGAGGTGATTTTCTTCGGATTTTGGCATTGTCATAAGGGTGGGGGTCATCATTTTTTTTCAAAAATTTGTTCAAATGCAAATTTTTTTCTGTAAATGACACTTTGTTGGAAATTTTGTAACGAATTCAACGAGGTATGCCATTCCAACATTCGACCACTATTTCCCAGGGTTTTGATTAAAATACCGAAAATCGAGGTGATTTTCTTCGGATTTTGGCATTGTCATAAGGGTGGGGGTCGTAATTTTTTTTTCAAAAATTTGTTCAAATACAATTTTTTTTTCTGTAAATGACACTTTGTTGGAAATTTTGTAACGAATTCAACGAGGTATGCCATTCCAACATTCGACCACTATTTCCCAAGGTTTTGATTAAAAATGCCGAAAATCGAGGTGATTTTCTTCGGATTTTGGCATTGTCATAAGGGTGGGGGTCATCATTTTTTTCCAAAAATTTGTTCAAATGATATTTTTTTTCTGTAAAAGACACTTTGTTGGAATTTTGTAACGAATTCAACGAGGTATGCCATTCCAACATTCGACCACTATTTCCCAGGGTTTTGATTAAAATACCGAAAATCGAGGTGATTTTCTTCGGATTTGGCGTTGTCATAAGGGTGGGGGTCATCATTTTTTTCAAAAATTTGTTCAAATTTACATTTTTTTCTGTAAAGACACTTTGTTGGGAATTTTGTAACGAATTCAACGAGGTATGCCATTTCAACATTCGACCACTATTTCCCACGGTTTTGATTAAAATACCGAAAATCGAGGGGATTTTCTTCGGATTTTGGCAGTGTCATAAGAGTGGGGGTCATCATTTTTTTTCAAAAATTTGTTCAAATGCAATTTTTTTCTGTAAATGACACTTTGTTGGAAATTTTGTAACGAATTCATTTAGGTATGCCATTCCAACATTCGACCCTATTTCCCAGGGTTTTGATTAAAATACCGAAAATCGAGGTGATTTTCTTCGGATTTTGGCATTGTCATAAGGGTGGGGGTCGTAATTTTTTTTTTTCAAAATTTTGATCAAATCCAATTTTTTTCTGTAAATGACACTTTGTTGGAAATTTTTTAACGAATTCAACGAGGTATGCCATTCCAACATTCGACCACTATTTCCCAGGGTTTTGATTAAAATACCGAAAATCGAGGTGATTTTCTTCGGATTTTGGCATTGTCATAAGGGTGGGGTCGTCATTTTTTTTTTAAAATTTGTTCAAATTTAATTTTTTTCTGTAAATGACACTTTGTTGGAAATTTTGTAACGAATTCAACGAGGTATGCCATTCCAACATTCGACCACTATTTCCCAGGGTTTTGATTGAAATGCCGAAAATCGAGGTGATTTTCTTCTGGATTTTGGCATTGTCATAAGGGTGGGGGTCGTAATTTTTTTTTTTTAAAATTTGTTCAAATCCAATTTTTTTTCTGTAAATGACACTTTGTTGGAAATTTTGTAACGAATTCAACGAGGTATGCCATTCCAACATTCGACCACTATTTCCCAGGGTTTTGATTAAAATGCCGAAAATCGAGGTGATTTTCTTCGGATTTTGGCATTGTCATAAGGGTGGGTGTCGTCTTTTTTTCAAAAATTTGTTCAAATACAATTTTTTTCTGTAAATGACACTTTGTTGGAAATTTTGTAACGAATTCAACGAGGTATGCCATTCCAACATTCGACCACTATTTCCCAGGGTTTTGATTAAAATGCCGAAAATCGAGGTGATTTTCTTCGGATTTTGGCATTGTCATAAGGGTGGGGGTCGTTATTTTTTTTTCAAAAATTTGTTCAAATGCAATTTTCTTCTGTAAATGACACTTTGTTGGAAATTTTGTAACGAATTCAACGAGGTATGCCATTCCAACGTTCGACCACTATTTCCCAGGGTTTTGATTAAAATACCGAAAATCGAGGTGATTTTCTTCGGATTTTGGCATTGTCATAAGGGTGGGGGTCATCATTTTTTCCAAAATTTGTTCAAATGCAATTTTTTTCTGTAAATGACACTTTGTTGGAAATTTTGTAACGAATTCAACGAGGTATGCCATTCCAACATTTGACCACTATTTCCCAGGGTTTTGATTAAAATACCGAAAATCGAGGTGATTTTCTTCGGATTTTGGCATTGTCATAAGGGTGGGGGTCGTCAATTTTTTTTTTTTTCAAAATTTGTTCAAATGCAATTTTTTTTCTGTAAATGACACTTTGTTGGAAATTTTGTAACGAATTCAACGAGGTATGCCATTCCAACATTCGACCACTATTTCCCAGGGTTTTGATTAAAATGCCGAAAATCGAGGTGATTTTCTTCGGATTTTGGCATTGTCATTGTCATAAGGGTGGGGGTCGTCATTTTTTTCAAAAATTTGTTCAAATGATATTTTTTTCTGTAAATGACACTTTGTTGGAAATTTTGTAACTAATTCAACGAGGTATGCCATTCCAACATTCGACCACTATTTCCCAGGGTTTTGATTAAAATACCGAAAATCGAGGTGATTTTCTTCGGATTTTGGCGTTGTCATAAGGGTGGGGGTCATCATTTTTTTCAAAAATTTGTTCAAATCCAATTTTTTTTTCTGTAAATGACACTTTGTTGGGAATTTTGTAACGAATTCAACGAGGTATGCCATTCCAACATTCGACCACTATTTCCTACGGTTTTGATTAAAATACCGAAAATCGAGGGAATTTTCTTCGGATTTTGGCAGTGTCATAAGAGTGGGTGTCATTATTTTATTCCAAAAATTTGTTCAAATGATATTTTTTTTCTGTAAAAGACACTTTGTTGGCATTTTGTAACGAATTCAATGAGGTATGCCATTCCAACATTCGACCTCTATTTCCCCGGGTTTTGATTAAAATACCGAAAATCGAGGTGATTTTCTTCGGATTTTGGCATTGTCATAAGGGTGGGGGTCGTAATTTTTTTTTTTAATTTGATCAAATCCAATTTTTTTTCTGTAAATGACACTTTGTTGGAAATTTTTTAACGAATTCAACGAGGTATGTCACTCCAACATTCGACCACTATTTCCCAGGGTTTTGATTAAAATACCGAAAATCGAGGTGATTTTCTTCGGATTTTGGCATTGTCATAAGGGTGTGGGTCGTAATTTTTTTTTTAAAAATTTGTTCAAATTTAATTTTTTTTTCTGTAAATGACACTTTGTTGGAAATTTCGTAACGAATTCAACGAGGTATGCCATACCAACATTCGACCACTATTTCCCAGGGTTTTGATTAAAATGCCGAAAATCGAGGTGATTTTCTTCGGATTTTGGCATTGTCATAAGGGTGGGGGTCGTAATTTTTTTTTTTAATTTGATCAAATCCAATTTTTTTTCTGTAAATGACACTTTGTTGGAAATTTTGTAACGAATTCAACGAGGTATGCCATTTCAACATTCGACCTATTTCCAAGGGTTTTGATTAAAATACCGAAAATCGAGGTGATTTTCTTCGGATTTTGGCATTGTCATTGTCAAGGGTGGGGGTCATCATTTTTTTCCAAAATTTGTTCAAATGACAATTTTTTTCTGTAAAAGACACTTTGTTGGAAATTTTGTAACGAATTCAACGAGGTATGCCATTCCAACATTCGACCACTATTTCCCAGGGTTTTGATTAAAATACCGAAAATCGAGGTGATTTTCTTCGGATTTTGGCATTGTCATAAGGGTGGGGGTCGTAATTTTTTTTTTTTTTAATTAGTTCAAATCAAATTTTTTTTCTGTAAATGACACTTTGTTGGAAATTTCGTAACGAATTCAACGAGGTATGCCATTCCAACATTCGACCACTATTTTCCAGGGTTTGATTAAAATGCCGAAAATCGAGGTGATTTTCTTCGGATTTTGGCATTGTCATAAGGGGGGGGGTCGCCTTTTTTTCAAAAATTTGTTCAAATACAATTTTTTTCTGTAAATGACACTTTGTTGGAAATTTTGTAACGAATTCAACGAGGTATGCCATTTCAACATTCGACCACTATCTCCTAGGGTTTTGATTAAAATACCGAAAATCGAGGGAATTTTCTTCGGATTTTGGCATTGTCATTGCAAGGGTGGGGGTCATCATTTTTTTTCAAAAATTTGTTCAAATGCAATTTTTTTTCTGTAAAAGACACTTTGTTGGAAATTTTGTAACGAATTCAACGAGGTATGCCATTCCAACATTCGACCACTATTTCCCAGGGTTTTGATTAAAATACCGAAAATCGAGGTGATTTTCTTCGGATTTTGGCATTGTCATAAGGGTGGGGGTCGTAATTTTTTTTTTTAAATTAGTTCAAATCCAATTTTTTTTCTGTAAATGACACTTTGTTGGAAATTTCGTAACGAATTCAACGAGGTATGCCATTCCAACATTCGACCACTATTTTCCAGGGTTTTGATTAAAATACCGAAAATCGAGGTGATTTTCTTCGGATTTTGGCATTGTCATAAGGGTGGGGGTCGTAATTTTTTTTTTTAAATTAGTTCAAATCAAAATTTTTTTCTGTAAATGACACTTTGTTGGAAATTTTGTAACGAATTCAACGAGGTATGCCATTCCAACATTCGACCACTATTTTCCAGGGTTTTGATTAAAATACCGAAAATCGAGGTGATTTTCTTCGGATTTTGGCATTATCATAAGGGTGGGGGTCGTCATTTTTTTTCAAAATTTGTTCAAATACATTTTTTTCTGTAAATGACACTTTGTTGGAAATTTTTTAACGAATTCAACGAGGTATGCCACTCCAACATTCGACCACTATTTCCCAGGGTTTTGTTAAAATACCGAAAATCGAGGTGATTTTCTTCGGATTTTGGCATTGTCATAAGAGTGGGGGTCGTCATTTTTTTTCAAAAATTTGTTCAAATACAATTTTTTCTGTAAATGACACTTTGTTGGAAATTTTGTAACGAATTCAACGAGGTATGCCATTTCAACATTCGACCACTATTTCCTAGGGTTTTGATTAAAATACCGAAAATCGAGGGGATTTTCTTCGGATTTTGGCATTGTCATAAGGGTGGGGGTCATCATTTTTTTCAAAAATTTGTTTAAATGATATTTTTTTTCTGTAAAAGACATTTTGTTGGAAATTTTGTAACGAATTCAACGAGGTATGCCATTCCAACATTCGACCACTATTTCCCAGGGTTTTGATTAAAATACCGAAAATCGAGGTGATTTTCTTCGGATTTTGGCATTGTCATAAGGGTGGGGGTCGTAATTTTTTTTTTTTAAATTTGTTCAAATCCAATTTTTTTCTGTAAATGACACTTTTTTGGAAATTTTGTAACGAATTCAACGAGGTATGCCATTCCAACATTCGACCACTATTTCCCAGGGTTTTGATTAAAATACCGAAAATCGAGGTGATTTTCTTCGGAATTTGGCGTTGTCATAAGGGTGGGGGTCATCATTTTTTTTTCAAAATTTGTTCAAATACAATTTTTTTCTGTAAATGACACTTTGTTGGAAATTTTGTAACGAATTCAACGAGGTATGCCATTCCAACATTCGACCACTATTTCCCAGGGTATTGATTAAAATACCGAAAATAGAGGTGATTTTCTTCGGAATTTGGCGTTGTCATAAGGGTGGGGGTCATTTTTTTTCAAAAATTTGTTCAAATACAATTTTTTCTGTAAATGTGTTAATTTTGTAACGAATTCAACGAGGTATGCCATTTCAACATTCGACCACTATTTCCTAGGGTTTTGATTAAAATACCGAAAATCGGGGGGATTTTCTTCGGATTTTGGCATTGTCATAAGGGTGGGGGTCATCATTTTTTTCCAAAAATTTTTTCAAATGATTTTTTTTTTCTAAAAGAGACTTTGTTGGAAATTTTGTAACGAATTCAACGAGGTATGCCATTCCAACATTCGACAACTATTTCCCGGGGTTTTGATTAAAATACCGAAAATCGAGGTGATTTTCTTCGGATTTTGGCAATGTCATAAGGGTGGGGTCGTAATTTTTTTTTTTAAATTTGTTCAAATCCAATTTTTTTTTCTGTAAATGACACTTTGTTGGAAATTTTGTAACGAATTCAACGAGGTATGCCATGCCAACATTCGACCACTATTTCCCAGGGTTTTGATTAAAATACCGAAAATCGAGGTGATTTTCTTCGGAATTTGGCGTTGTCATAAGGGTGGGGGCATCATTTTTCCAAAATTTGTTCAAATGATATTTTTTTCTGTAAAAGACACTTTGTTGGGAATTTTGTAACGAATTCAACGAGGTATGCCATTTCAACATTCGACCACTATTTCCTACGGTTTTGATTAAAATACCGAAAATCGAGGTGATTTTCTTCGGATTTTGGCATTGTAATAAGAGTGGGTGTCATCATTTTTTGCCAAAAATTTGTTCAAATGATATTTTTTTTCTGTAAAAGACACTTTGTTGGAATTTTGTAACGAATTCAACGAGGTATGTCACTCCAACATTCGACCACTATTTCCCAGGGTTTTGATTAAAATACCGAAAATCGAGGTGATTTTCTTCGGATTTTGGCATTGTCATAAGGGTGGGGGTCGTTATTTTTTTTAAAAATTTGTTCAAATACAATTTTTTCTGTAAATGACACTTTGTTGGAAATTTTGTAACGAATTCAACGAGGTATGCCATTTCAACATTCGACCACTATCTCCTAGGGTTTTGATTAAAATACCGAAAATCGAGGGAATTTTCTTCGGATTTTGGCATTGTCATTGTCAAGGGTGGGGGGTCATCATTTTTTTCAAAAATTTGTTCAAATGATAATTTTTTTCTGTAAAAGACACTTTGTTGGAAATTTTGTAAAGAATTCAACGAGGTATGCCATTCCAACATTCGACCACTATTTCCCAGGGTTTTGATTAAAATACCGAAAATCGAGGTGATTTTCTTCGGATTTTGGCATTGTCATAAGGGTGGGGGTCGTAATTTTTTTTTTTAAAAATTAGTTCAAATCAAATTTTTTTTCTGTAAATGACACTTTGTTGGAAATTTCGTAACGAATTCAACGAGGTATGCCATTCCAACATTCGACCACTATTTTCCAGGGTTTTGATTAAAATGCCGAAAATCGAGGTGATTTTCTTCGGATTTTGGCATTGTCATACGGGTGGGGGTCGTCATTTTTTTTTCAAAAATTTGTTCAAATACATTTTTTTTCTGTAAATGACACTTTGTTGGAAATTTTTTAACGAATTCAACGAGGTATGCCACTCCAACATTCGACCACTATTTCCCAGGGTTTTGATTAAAATACCGAAAATCGAGGTGATTTTCTTCGGATTTTGGCATTGTCATAAGGGTGGGGGTCGTCATTTTTTTTTCAAAAATTTGTTCAAATACAATTTTTTTCTGTAAATGACACTTTGTTGGAAATTTTGTAACGAATTCAACGAGGTATGCCATTTCAACATTCGACCACTATTTCCTAGGGTTTTGATTAAAATACCGAAAATCGAGGTGATTTTCTTCGGATTTTGGCATTGTCATAAGGGTGGGGGTCATCATTTTTTTTCCAAAATTTGTTTAAATGATATTTTTTTTCTGTATAAGACATTTTGTTGGAATTTTGTAACGAATTCAACGAGGTATGCCATTCCAACATTCGACCACTATTTCCCAGGGTTTTGATTAAAATACCGAAAATCGAGGTGATTTTCTTCGGATTTTGGCATTGTCATAAGGGTGGGGGTCGTAATTTTTTTTTTTTTTTAAATTTGTTCAAATCCAATTTTTTTCTGTAAATGACACTTTGTTGGAAATTTTGTAACGAATTCAACGAGGTATGCCATTCCAACATTCGACCACTATTTCCCAGGGTTTTGATTAAAATACCGAAAATCGAGGTGATTTTCTTCGGATTTTGGCGTTGTCATAAGGGTGGGGGCATCATTTTTTTCAAAAATTTGTTCAAATACAATTTTTTTCTGTAAATGACACTTTGTTGGAAATTTTGTAACGAATTCAACGAGGTATGCCATTCCAACATTCGACCACTATTTCCCAGGGTTTTGATTAAAATACCGAAAATCGAGGTGATTTTCTTCGGATTTTGGCGTTGTCATAAGGGTGGGGGCATCATTTTTTTTCAAAAATTTGTTCAAATACAATTTTTTTCTGTCAATGACACTTTGTTGGAAATTTTGTAACGAATTCAACGAGGTATGTCATTTCAACATTCGACCACTATTTCCCAGGGTTTTGATTAAAATACCGAAAATCGAGGTGATTTTCTTCGGATTTTGGCATTGTCATAAGGGTGGGGGTCATCATTTTTTTTCCAAAAATTTGTTTAAATGATATTTTTTTTCTGTAAAAGACATTTTGTTGGAATTTTTGTAACGAATTCAACGAGGTATGCCATTCCAACATTCGACCACTATTTCCCAGGGTTTTGATTAAAATACCGAAAATCGAGGTGATTTTCTTCGGATTTTGGCATTGTCATAAGGGTGGGGGTCGTAATTTTTTTTTTTTTAAATTTGTTCAAATCCAATTTTTTTCTGTAAATGACACTTTTTGGAAATTTTGTAACGAATTCAACGAGGTATGCCATTCCAACATTCGACCACTATTTCCCAGGGTTTTGATTAAAATACCGAAAATCGAGGTGATTTTCTTCGGAATTTGGCGTTGTCATAAGGGTGGGGCATCATTTTTTTTCAAAAATTTGTTCAAATACAATTTTTTTCTGTAAATGACACTTTGTTGGAAATTTTGTAACGAATTCAACGAGGTATGCCATTCCAACATTCGACCACTATTTCCCAGGGTTTTGATTAAAATACCGAAAATCGAGGTGATTTTCTTCGGAATTTGGCGTTGTCATAAGGGTGGGGTCGTAATTTTTTTTCAAAAATTTGTTCAAATACAATTTTTTTCTGTAAATGACACTTTGTTGGAAATTTTGTAACGAATTCAACGAGGTATGCCACCCCAACATTCGACCACTATTTCCCAGGGATTTGATTAAAATACCGAAAATCGAGGTGATTTTCTTCGGATTTTGGCATTGTCATAAGGGTGGGGGTCGTCATTTTTTTCAAAAATTTGTTCAAATACAATTTTTTTCTGTAAATGTGTTAATTTTGTAACGAATTCAACGAGGTATGCCATTTCAACATTCGACCACTATTTCCTAGGGTTTTGATTAAAATACCGAAAATCGGGGGGATTTTCTTCGGATTTTGGCATTGTCATAAGGGTGGGGGGGTCATCATTTTTTCAAAAATTTTTTCAAATGATTTTTTTTTCTCTAAAAGACACTTTGTTGGAATTTTGTAACGAATTCAACGAGGTATGCCATTCCAACATTCGACAACTATTTCCCGGGGTTTTGATTAAAATACCGAAAATCGAGGTGATTTTCTTCGGATTTTGGCAATGTCATAAGGGTGGGGGTCGTAATTTTTTTTTTTCAAAATTTGTTCAAATCCAATTTTTTTTTCTGTAAATGACACTTTGTTGGAAATTTTGTAACGAATTCAACGAGGTATGCCATGCCAACATTCGACCACTATTTCCCAGGGTTTTGATTAACATACCGAAAATCGAGGTGATTTTCTTCGGAATTTGGCGTTGTCATAAGGGTGGGGGCATCATTTTTTCCAAAAATTTGTTCAAATGATATTTTTTTTCTGTAAAAGACACTTTGTTGGGAATTTTGTAACGAATTCAACGAGGTATGCCATTTCAACATTCGACCACTATTTCCTACGGTTTTGATTAAAATACCGAAAATCGAGGTGATTATCTTCGGATTTTGGCATTGTAATAAGAGTGGGTGTCATCATTTTTTGCCAAAAATTTGTTCAAATGATATTTTTTTTCTGTAAAAGACACTTTGTTGGAATTTTGTAACGAATTCAACGAGGTATGTCACTCCAACATTCGACCACTATTTCCCAGGGTTTTGATTAAAATACCGAAAATCGAGGTGATTTTCTTCGGATTTTGGCATTGTCATAAGGGTGGGGGTCGTCATTTTTTTTTCAAAAATTTGTTCAAATACAATTTTTTTCTGTAAATGACACTTTGTTGGAAATTTTGTAACGAATTCAACGAGGTATGCCATTTCAACATTCGACCACTATCTCCTAGGGTTTTGATTAAAATACCGAAAATCGAGGGAATTTTCTTCGGATTTTGGCATTGTCATTGTCAAGGGTGGGGGTCATCATTTTTTTCCAAAAATTTGTTCAAATGATATTTTTTTTTCTGTAAAAGACACTTTGTTGGAATTTTGTAAAGAATTCAACGAGGTATGCCATTCCAACATTCGACCACTATTTCCCAGGGTTTTGATTAAAATACCGAAAATCGAGGTGATTTTCTTCGGATTTTGGCATTGTCATAAGGGTGGGGGTCGTAATTTTTTTTTTTCAAAAATTAGTTCAAATCAAATTTTTTTTCTGTAAATGACACTTTGTTGGAAATTTCGTAACGAATTCAACGAGGTATGCCATTCCAACATTCGACCACTATTTTCCAGGGTTTTGATTAAAATGCCGAAAATCGAGGTGATTTTCTTCGGATTTTGGCATTGTCATAAGGGTGGGGGTCGTCATTTTTTTTCAAAAATTTGTTCAAATACAATTTTTTTCTGTAAATGACACTTTGTTGGAAATTTTTTAACGAATTCAACGAGGTATGCCACTCCAACATTCGACCACTATTTCCCAGGGTTTTGATTAAAATACCGAAAATCGAGGTGATTTTCTTCGGATTTTGGCATTGTCATAAGGGTGGGGGTCGTCATTTTTTTTCAAAAATTTGTTCAAATACAATTTTTTTCTGTAAATGACACTTTGTTGGAAATTTTGTAACGAATTCAACGAGGTATGCCATTTCAACATTCGACCACTATTTCCTAGGGTTTTGATTAAAATACCGAAAATCGAGGGAATTTTCTTCGGATTTTGGCATTGTCATAAGGGTGGGGGTCATCATTTTTTTCCAAAAATTTGTTTAAATGATATTTTTTTTTCTGTAAAAGACATTTTGTTGGAATTTTGTAACGAATTCAACGAGGTATGCCATTCCAACATTCGACCACTATTTCCCAGGGTTTTGATTAAAATACCGAAAATCGAGGTGATTTTCTTCGGATTTTGGCATTGTCATAAGGGTGGGGGTCGTAATTTTTTTTTTTTTTAATTTGTTCAAATCCAATTTTTTTTCTGTAAATGACACTTTGTTGGAAATTTTGTAACGAATTCAACGAGGTATGCCATTCCAACATTCGACCACTATTTCCCAGGGTTTTGATTAAAATACCGAAAATCGAGGTGATTTTCTTCGGAATTTGGCGTTGTCATAAGGGTGGGGTCATCATTTTTTTCAAAAATTTGTTCAAATACATTTTTTTCTGTAAATGACACTTTGTTGGAAATTTTGTAACGAATTCAACGAGGTATGCCATTCCAACATTCGACCACTATTTCCCAGGGTTTTGATTAAAATACCGAAAATCGAGGTGATTTTCTTCGGAATTTGGCGTTGTCATAAGGGTGGGGTCATCATTTTTTTTCAAAAATTTGTTCAAATACAATTTTTTTCTGTAAATGACACTTTGTTGGAAATTTTGTAACGAATTCAACGAGGTATGCCACCCCAACATTCGACCACTATTTCCCAGGGATTTGATTAAAATACCGAAAATCGAGGTGATTTTCTTCGGATTTTGGCATTGCCATAAGGGTGGGGTCGTCATTTTTTTCAAAAATTTGTTCAAATACAATTTTTGTCTGTAAATGACACTTTGTTGGAAATTTTGTAACGAATTCAACGAGGTATGCCATTTCAACATTCGACCACTATTTCCTAGGGTTTTGATTAAAATACCGAAAATCGAGGGAATTTTCTTCGGATTTTGGCATTGTCATAAGGGTGGGGTCATCATTTTTTCCAAAAATTTTTTCAAATGATATTTTTTTTTCTGTAAAAGACACTTTGTTGGAATTTTGTAACGAATTCAACGAGGTATGCCATTCCAACATTCGACAACTATTTCCCGGGGTTTTGATTAAAATACCGAAAATCGAGGTGATTTTCTTCGGATTTTGGCAATGTCATAAGGGTGGGGTCGTAAGGTTTTTTTTTAAAATTTGTTCAAATCCAATTTTTTTTCTGTAAATGACACTTTGTTGGAAATTTTGTAACGAATTCAACGAGGTATGCCATTTCAACATTCGACCACTATTTCCTAGGGTTTTGATTAAAATACCGAAAATCGAGGGAATTTTCTTCGGATTTTGGCATTGTCATAAGGGTGGGGGTCATCATTTTTTTCCAAAAATTTGTTTAAATGATATTTTTTTTCTGTAAAAGACATTTTGTTGGAAATTTTGTAACGAATTCAACGAGGTATGCCATTCCAACATTCGACCACTATTTCCCAGGGTTTTGATTAAAATACCGAAAATCGAGGTGATTTTCTTCGGATTTTGGCATTGTCATAAGGGTGGGGGTCGTAATTTTTTTTTTTTTAATTTGTTCAAATCCAATTTTTTTTCTGTAAATGACACTTTGTTGGAAATTTTGTAACGAATTCAACGAGGTATGCCATTCCAACATTCGACCACTATTTCCCAGGGTTTTGATTAAAATACCGAAAATCGAGGTGATTTTCTTCGGATTTTGGCGTTGTCATAAGGGTGGGGGTCATCATTTTTTTTCAAAAATTTGTTCAAATACAATTTTTTTCTGTCAATGACACTTTGTTGGAAATTTTGTAACGAATTCAACGAGGTATGCCATTCCAACATTCGACCACTATTTCCCAGGGTTTTGATTAAAATACCGAAAATCGAGGTGATTTTCTTCGGATTTTGGCGTTGTCATAAGGGTGGGGGTCATCATTTTTTTTCAAAAATTTGTTCAAATACAATTTTTTTCTGTCAATGACACTTTGTTGGAAATTTTGTAACGAATTCAACGAGGTATGCCATTCCAACATTCGACCACTATTTCCCAGGGTTTTGATTAAAATACCGAAAATCGAGGTGATTTTCTTCGGATTTTGGCATTGCCATAAGGGGTGGGGGTCGTCATTTTTTTTCAAAAATTTGTTCAAATACAATTTTTGTCTGTAAATGACACTTTGTTGGAAATTTTGTAACGAATTCAACGAGGTATGCCATTTCAACATTCGACCACTATTTCCTAGGGTTTTGATTAAAATACCGAAAATCGAGGGAATTTTCTTCGGATTTTGGCATTGTCATAAGGGTGGGGTCATCATTTTTTTCCAAAAATTTTTTCAAATGATATTTTTTTTTCTCTAAAAGACACTTTGTTGGAATTTTGTAACGAATTCAACGAGGTATGCCATTCCAACATTCGACAACTATTTCCGGGGTTTTGATTAAAATACCGAAAATCGAGGTGATTTTCTTCGGATTTTGGCATTGTCATAAGGGTGGGGTCGTCATTTTTTTTTAAAATTTGTTCAAATCCAATTTTTTTTCTGTAAATGACACTTTGTTGGAAATTTTGTAACGAATTCAACGAGGTATGCCATGCCAACATTCGACCACTATTTCCCAGGGTTTTGATTAAAATACCGAAAATCGAGGTGATTTTCTTCGGAATTTGGCGTTGTCATAAGGGTGGGGGCATCATTTTTTTCCAAAAATTTGTTCAAATGCAATTTTTTTCTGTAAAAGACACTTTGTTGGGAATTTTGTAACGAATTCAACGAGGTATGCCATTCCAACATTCGACCACTATTTCCTACGGTTTTGATTAAAATACCGAAAATCGAGGGAATTTTCTTCGGATTTTGGCATTGTAATAAGGGTGGGGTGTCATCATTTTTTTCAAAAATTTGTTCAAATGATATTTTTTTCTGTAAAAGACACTTTGTTGGGAATTTTGTAACGAATTCAACGAGGTATGCCATTTCAACATTCGACCACTATTTCCCAGGGTTTTGATTAAAATACCGAAAATCGAGGTGATTTTCTTCGGATTTTGGCATTGTCATAAGGGTGGGGGTCGTCATTTTTTTTCAAAAATTTGTTCACATACAATTTTCTTCTGTAAATGACACTTTGTTGGAAATTTTGTAACGAATTCAACGAGGTATGCCATTCCAACATTCGACCACTATTTCCCAGGGTTTTGATTAAAATACCGAAAATCGAGGTGATTTTCTTCGGATGTTGGCATTGTCATAAGGGTGGGGGTCATCATTTTTTTTTTTAAATTTGTTCAAATCCAATTTTTTTCTGTAAATGACACTTTGTTGGAAATTTGTAACGAATTCAACGAGGTATGCCAGTCCAACATTCGACCACTATTTCCCAGGGTTTTGATTAAAATACCGAAAATCGAGGTGATTTTCTTCGGATTTTGGCATTGTCATAAGGGGGGGGGTCGACATTTTTTTCAAAAATTTGTTCAAATACAATTTTTTTCTGTAAATGACACTTTGTTGGAAATTTTGTAACGAATTCAACGAGGTATGCCACTCCAACATTCGACCACTATTTCCCAGGGTTTTGATTAAAATACCGAAAATCGAGGTGATTTTCTTCGGAATTTGGCGTTGTCATAAGGGTGGGGGCATCATTTTTTTTCCAAAAATTTGTTCAAATGATATTTTTTTTCTGTAAAAGACACTTTGTTGGGAATTTTGTAACGAATTCAACGAGGTATGCCATTTCAACATTCGACCACTATTTCCTAGGGTTTTGATTAAAATACCGAAAATCGAGGGAATTTTCTTCGGATTTTGGCATTGTCATAAGGGTGGGTGTCATCATTTTTTCCAAAAATTTGTTCAAATGATATTTTTTTCTGTAAAAGACACTTTGTTGGAAATTTTGTAACGAATTCAACGAGGTATGTCACTCCAACATTCGACCACTATTTCCCAGGGTTTTGATTAAAATACCGAAAATCGAGGTGATTTTCTTCGGATTTTGGCATTGTCATAAGGGTGGGGGTCGTCATTTTTTTCAAAAATTTGTTCAAATACAATTTTTTCTGTAAATGACACTTTGTTGGAAATTTTGTAACGAATTCAACGAGGTATGCCATTCCAACATTCGACCACTATTTCCCAGGGTTTTGATTAAAATACCGAAAATCGAGGTGATTTTCTTCGGATGTTGGCATTGTCATAAGGGTGGGGGTCATCATTTTTTTCAAAAATTTGTTCAAATGATATTTTTTTTTCTGTAAAAGACACTTTGTTGGAATTTTGTAACGAATTCAACGAGGTATGCCACTCCAACATTCGACCACTATTTCCCAGGGTTTTGATTAAAATACCGAAAATCGAGGTGATTTTCTTCGGATTTTGGCATTGTCATAAGGGTGGGGTCGTCATTTTTTTTCAAAATTTGTTGAAATACAATTTTTTCTGTAAATGACACTTTGTTGGAAATTTTGTCACGAATTCAACGAGGTATGTCACTCCAACATTCGACCACTATTTCCCAGGGTTTTGATTAAAATACCGAAAATCGAGGTGATTTTCTTCGGATTTTGGCATTGTCATAAGGGTGGGGGTCGTCATTTTTTTTCAAAAATTTGTTCAAATACAATTTTTTTCTGTAAATGACACTTTGTTGGAAATTTTGTAACGAATTCAACGAGGTATGCCATTCCAACATTCGACCACTATTTCCCAGGGTTTTGATTAAAATACCTAAAATCGAGGTGATTTTCTTCGGATGCTGGCATTGTCATAAGGGTGGGGGTCATCATTTTTTCCAAAAATTTGTTCAAATGATATTTTTTTCTGTAAATGACACTTTGTTGGAATTTTGTAACGAATTCAACGAGGTATGCCATTCCAACATTCGACCACTATTTCCCAGGGTTTTGATTAAAATACCGAAAATCGAGGTGATTTTCTTCGGATTTTGGCATTGTCATAAGGGTGGGGGTCGTCATTTTTTTTCAAAAATTTGTTGAAATACAATTTTTTTCTGTAAATGACACTTTGTTGGAAATTTTGTCACGAATTCAACGAGGTATGTCACTCCAACATTCGACCACTATTTCCCAGGGTTTTGATTAAAATACCGAAAATCGAGGTGATTTTCTTCGGATTTTGGCATTGTCATAAGGGTGGGGTCGTCATTTTTTTTTCAAAAATTTGTTCAAATACAATTTTTTCTGTAAATGACACTTTGTTGGAAATTTTGTAACGAATTCAACGAGGTATTCCACTCCAACATTCGACCACTATTTCCCAGGGTTTTGATTAAAATACCGAAAATCGAGGTGATTTTCTTCGGAAATCGGTGGGGGTCGTAATTTTTTTTTTTTTAAATTTGTTCAAATCCAATTTTTTTTCAGTAAATGACACTTTGTTGGAAATTTTGTAACGAATTCAACGAGGTATGCCATTCCAACATTCGACCACTATTTCCCAGGGTTTTGATTAAAATACCGAAAATCGAGGTGATTTTCTTCGGATTTTGGCATTGTCATAAGGGTGGGGGTCGTAATTTTTTTTTCAAAAATTTGTTCATATACAGTTTTTTTCTGTAAATGACACTTTGTTGGAAATTTTGTAACGAATTCAACGAGGTATGCCATTCCAACATTCGACCACTATTTCCCAGGGTTCGGATTTTGGCGTTGTCATAAGGGTGGGGGCATCATTTTTTTCAAAAAATTTGTTCAAATGATATTTATACCCGTTACTCGTAGAGTAAAAGGGTATATTGTATTCGTGCAAAAGTATGTAACAGCTAGAAGGAAGCGTTTCCGACCCTATAAAGTATATATATTCTTGATCAGGGTCACTAGCCGAGTCGATCTAGCCATGTCCGTCTGTCCGTCTGTCTAGTCCGTCTGTCTTCCGTCTGTCCGTCTGTCTGTCCGTCTTTTGTCCGTAATGAACGCTGAGATCTCGGAAACTATAAAAGCTAGAAGATTGACATTTTGCATGCAAATTCTAGGAGTTCTACGCAGCGCAGGTTTGTTTCAAAAAGGTGCCACGCCCCCTTTAACGCCCACAATCGCTTATATACGTTTTTAAAAATTTAAATATTTCGAAAAAGTAAAAATGCAGTTTTATTGTGTTTATCAATACCTATCGAAACGTAGAAGAAATTTTTCAAATCGGACCATTCGTTAAAAAATTATGCGTGATCAAAGGTTTCTCTCTCCATCTCGCCACTTTTCCCTTTTTACCGAAATGAGGTAATCGTTGGTATTGTATAGTGGGGCACCGACTATAGTGTTCTCTTGTTTTTTTCTGTAAAAGACACTTTTTTGGAATTTTGTAACGAATTCAACGAGGTATGCCATTTCAACATTTGACCACTATTTCCTAGGGTTTTGATTAAAATACCGAAAATCGAGGGAATTTTCTTCGGATTTTGGCATTGTCATAAGGGTGGGTGTCATTTTTTTTTCCAACAATTTGTTCAAATGATATTTTTTTTCTGTAAAAGACACTTTGTTGGGAATTTTGTAACGAATTCAACGAGGTATGCCATTTCAACATTCGACCACTATTTCCTACGGTTTTGATTAAAATACCGAAAATCGAGGGAATTTTCTTCGGATTTTGGCATTGTAATAAGAGTGGGTGTCATCATTTTTTGCCAAAAAATTTGTTCAAATGATATTTTTTTTCTGTAAAAGACACTTTGTTGGAATTTTGTAACGAATTCAACGAGGTATGTCACTCCAACATTCGACCACTATTTCCCAGGGTTTTGATTAAAATACCGAAAATCGAGGTAATTTTCTTCGGATTTTGGCATTGTCATAAGGGTGGGGTCGTCATTTTTTTCAAAAATTTGTTCAAATACAATTTTTTTCTGTAAATGACACTTTGTTGGAAATTTTGTAACGAATTCAACGAGGTATGCCATTCCAACATTCGACCACTATTTCCCAGGGTTTTGATTAAAATACCGAAAATCGAGGTGATTTTCTTCGGATGTTGGCATTGTCATAAGGGTGGGGGTCATCATTTTTTTCCAAAAATTTGTTCAAATGATATTTTTTTTCTGTAAAAGACACTTTGTTGGAATTTTGTAACGAATTCAACGAGGTATGTCACTCCAACATTCGACCACTATTTCCCAGGGTTTTGATTAAAATACCGAAAATCGAGGTGATTTTCTTCGGATTTTGGCATTGTCATAAGGGTGGGGGTCGTCATTTTTTTTCAAAAATTTGTTGAAATACAATTTTTTTCTGTAAATGACACTTTGTTGGAAATTTTGTCACGAATTCAACGAGGTATGTCACTCCAACATTCGACCACTATTTCCCAGGGTTTTGATTAAAATACCGAAAATCGAGGTGATTTTCTTCGGATTTTGGCATTGTCATAAGGGTGGGGGTCGTCATTTTTTTTCAAAAATTTGTTCAAATACAATTTTTTTCTGTAAATGACACTTTGTTGGAAATTTTGTAACGAATTCAACGAGGTATGCCATTCCAAAATTCGACCACTATTTCCCAGGGTTTTGATTAAAATACCTAAAATCGAGGTGATTTTCTTCGGATGCTGGCATTGTCATAAGGGTGGGGGTCATCATTTTTTTCCAAAAATTTGTTCAAATGATATTTTTTTTCTGTAAATGACACTTTGTTGGAATTTTGTAACGAATTCAACGAGGTATGCCATTCCAACATTCGACCACTATTTCCCAGGGTTTTGATTAAAATACCGAAAATCGAGGTGATTTTCTTCGGATTTTGGCATTGTCATAAGGGTGGGGGTCGTCATTTTTTTTCAAAAATTTGTTGAAATACAATTTTTTTCTGTAAATGACACTTTGTTGGAAATTTTGTCACGAATTCAACGAGGTATGTCACTCCAACATTCGACCACTATTTCCCAGGGTTTTGATTAAAATACCGAAAATCGAGGTGATTTTCTTCGGATTTTGGCATTGTCATAAGGGTGGGGGTCGTCATTTTTTTTTCATAAATTTGTTCAAATACAATTTTTTTCTGTAAATGACACATTGTTGGAAATTTTGTAACGAATTCAACGAGGTATTCCACTCTAACATTCGACCACTATTTCCCAGGGTTTTGATTAAAATACCGAAAATCGAGGTGATTTTTTTCTGGAAATCGGTGGGGGGGTCGTAATTTTAATTTTTTTTTTAAATTTGTTCAAATCCAATTTTTTTCTGTAAATGACACTTTGTTGGAAATTTTGTAACGAATTCAACGAGGTATGCCATTCCAACATTCGACCACTATTTCCCTGGGTTTTGATTAAAATACCGAAAATCGAGGTGATTTTTTTCGGATTTGGCATTGTCATAAGGGTGGGGGTCGTCATTTTTTTTTCATAAATTTGTTCAAATACAATTTTTTTCTGTAAATGACACATTGTTGGAAATTTTGTAACGAATTCAACGAGATTCAAATTGGTATTTTCTTCGGATTTTGGCATTGTCATAAGGGTGGGGGTCGTAATTTTTTTTTCAAAAATTTGTTCATATACAATTTTTTTTCTGTAAATGACACTTTGTTGGAAATTTTGTAACGAATTCAACGAGGTATGCCATTCCAACATTCGACCAACATTCGACCACTATTTCCCAGGGTTCGGATTTTGGCGTTGTCATAAGGGTGGGGGCATCATTTTTTTCAAAAATTTGTTCAAATGATATTTATACCCGTTACTCGTAGAGTAAAAAGGGTATATTGTATTAATGCAAAAGTATGTAACAGCTAGAAGGAAGCGTTTCCGACCCTATAAAGTATATATATTCTTGATCAGGGTCACTAGCCGAGTCGATCTAGCCATGTCCGTCTGTCCGTCTGTCTGTCCGTCTGTCTGTCCGTCTGTCCGTCTGTCTGTCCGTCTGTCTGTCCGTATGAACGCTGAGATCTCGGAAACTATAAAAGCTAGAAGATTGACATTTTGCATGCAAATTCTAGGAGTTCCTACGCAGCGCAGGTTTGTTTCAAAAAGGTGCCACGCCCCCTTTAACGCCCACAATCGCTTATATACGTTTTTAAAAATTTAAATATTTCGAAAAAGTAAAAATGCAGTTTTATTGTGTTTATCAATACCTATCGAAACGTAGAAGAAATTTTTCAAATCGGACCATTCGTTAAAAAATTATGCGTGATCAAAGTTTCTCTCTCCATCTCCCTCGCACTCCCTTTACCTGAGTAACGGGTATCTGATAGTCGGGGCACCCGACTATAGCGTTCTCTCTTGTTTTTTTCTGTAAAAGACACTTTTTTGGAATTTTGTAACGAATTCAACGAGGTATGCCATTTCAACATTTGACCACTATTTCCTAGGGTTTTGATTAAAATACCGAAAATCGAGGGAATTTTCTTCGGATTTTGGCATTGTCATAAGGGTGGGTGTCATCATTTTTTTCCAACAATTTGTTCAAATGATATTTTTTTTCTGTAAAAGACACTTTGTTGGAATTTTGTAACGAATTCAACGACGTATGCCATTCCAACATTCGGCCACTATTTCCCAGGGTTTTGATTAAAATACCGAAAATCGAGGGAATTTTCTTCGGATTTTGACATTGTCATAAGGGTGGGGGTCGTCATTTTTTTTCAAAAATTTGTTCAAATACAATTTTTTTCTGTAAATGACACTTTGTTGGAAATTTTGTAACGAATTCAACGAGGTATGCCACTCCAACATTCGACCACTATTTCCCAGGGTTTTGATTAAAATACCGAAAATCGAGGTGATTTTCTTCGGATTTTGGCATTGTCATAAGGGTGGGGGTTGTCATTTTTTTTCAAAAATTTGTTCAAATACAATTTTTTCTGGAAACGACACTTTGTTGGAAATTTTGTAACGAATTCAACGAGGTATGCCATTCCAACATTCGACCACTATTTCCCAGGGTTTTGATTAAAATACCGAAAATCGAGGTGATTTTCTTCGGATTTTGGCATTGTCATAAGGGTGGGGGTCATCATTTTTTTGCAAAAATTTGTTCAAATTATATTTTTTTTCTGTAAATGACACTTTGTTGAGAATTTTGTAACGAATTCAACGAGGTATGCCATTCCAACATTCGACCACTATTTCCCAGGGTTTTGATTAAAATACCGAAAATCGAGGTGATTTTCTTCGGATTTTGGCATTGTCATAAGGGTGGGGGTCGTCATTTTTTTTCAAAAATTTGTTCAAATACAATTTTTTTCTGTAAATGACACTTTGTTGGAAATTTTGTAACGAATTCAACGAGGTATGCCACTCCAACATTCGACCACTATTTCCCAGGGTTTTGATTAAAATACCGAAAATCGAGGTGATTTTCTTCGGATTTTGGCATTGTCATAAGGGTGGGGGTCGTCATTTTTTTTCAAAAATTTGTTCAAATACAATTTTTTTCTGTAAATGACACTTTGTTGGAAATTTTGTAACGAATTCAACGAGGTATGCCACTCCAACATTCGACCACTATTTCCCAGGGTTTTGATTAAAATACCGAAAATCGAGGTGATTTTCTTCGGAAATCGGTGGGGGTCGTAATTTTTTTTTTTTAAATTTGTTCAAATCCAATTTTTTTTCTGCAAATGACACTTTGTTGGAAATTTCGTAACGAATTCAACGAGGTATGCCATTCCAACATTCGACCACTATTTCCCAGGGTTTTGATTAAAATACCGAAAATCGAGGTGATTTTCTTCGGATTTTGGCATTGTCATAAGGGTGGGGGTCGTCATTTTTTTTTTTAAATTTGTTCATATTTGTTCATTTTTTTCAAAAATTTGTTCAAATGATATTTTTTTTCTGTAAATGACACTTTGTTGGAATTTTGTAACGAATTCAACGAGGTATGCCATTCCAACATTCGACCACTATTTCCCAGGGTTTTGATTAAAATACCGAAAATCGAGGTGATTTTCTTCGGATTTTGGCATTGTCATAAGGGTGGGGGTCGTCATTTTTTTTTTTAAATTTGTTCATATCCAATTTTTTTCTGTAAATGACACTTTGTTGGAAATTTTGTAACGAATTCAACGAGGTATGCCATTCCAACATTCGACCACTATTTCCCAGGGTTTTGATTAAAATACCGAAAATCGAGGTGATTTTCTTCGGATTTTGGCATTGTCATAAGGGTGGGGGTCGTCATTTTTTTTCAAAAATTTGTTCAAATACAATTTTTTTCTGTAAATGACACTTTGTTGGAAATTTTGTAACGAATTCAACGAGGTATGCCATTCCAACATTCGACCACTATTTCCCAGGGTTTTGATTAAAATACCGAAAATCGAGGTGATTTTCTTCGGAAATCGGTGGGGGTCGTAATCGAGGGAATTTTCTTCGGATTTTGGCATTGTCATAAGGGTGGGGGTCATCATTTTTTTCCAAAAATTTGTTCAAATGATATTTTTTTCTGTAAAAGACACTTTGTTGGAATTTTGTAACGAATTCAACGAGGTATGCCATTTCAACATTCGACCACTATTTTCAATGGTTTTTTCAAATCGGACCATTCGTTAAAAAATTATGCGTGATCAAAGTTTCTCTCTCCATCTCCTCGCACCCCTTTACCTGAGTAACGGGTATCTGATAGTCGGGGCACCCGACTATAGCGTTCTCTCTTGTTTTTTTCTGTAAAAGACACTTTTTTGGAATTTTGTAACGAATTCAACGAGGTATGCCATTTCAACATTCGACCACTATTTCCTAGGGTTTTGATTAAAATACCGAAAATCGAGGGAATTTTCTTCGGATTTTGGCATTGTCATAAGGGTGGGTGTCATCATTTTTTCCAACAATTTGTTCAAATGATATTTTTTTCTGTAAAAGACACTTTGTTGGAATTTTGTAACGAATTCAACGAGGTATGCCATTCCAACATTCGACCACTATTTCCCAGGGTTTTGATTAAAATACCGAAAATCGAGGTGATTTTCTTCGGATTTTGACATTGTCATAAGGGTGGGGGTCGTCATTTTTTTTCAAAAATTTGTTCAAATACAATTTTTTTCTGTAAATGACACTTTGTTGGAAATTTTGTAACGAATTCAACGAGGTATGTCACTCCAACATTCGACCACTATTTTCCAGGGTTTTGATTAAAATACCGAAAATCGAGGTGATTTTCTTCGGATTTTGGCATTGTCATAAGGGTGGGGGTTGTCATTTTTTTTCAAAAATTTGTTCAAATACAATTTTTTCTGTAAACGACACTTTGTTGGAAATTTTGTAACGAATTCAACGAGGTATGCCATTCCAACATTCGACCACTATTTCCCAGGGTTTTGATTAAAATACCGAAAATCGAGGTGATTTTCTTCGGTTGTTGGCATTGTCATAAGGGTGGGGGTCATCATTTTTTTTCAAAAAATTTGTTCAAATTATATTTTTTTCTGTAAATGACACTTTGTTGGAATTTTGTAACGAATTCAACGAGGTATGCCATTCCAACATTCGACCACTATTTCCCAGGGTTTTGATTAAAATACCGGAAATCGAGGTGATTTTCTTCGGATTTTGGCATTGTCAGAAGGGTGGGGGTCGTCATTTTTTTTTCAAAAATTTGTTTAAATACAATTTTTTTCTGTAAATGACACTTTGTTGGAAATTTTGTAACGAATTCAACGAGGTATTTAATTAAAAAAGTGATTTTCTTCGGATTTTGGCATTGTCATAAGGGTGGGGGTCGTCATTTTTTTTTCAAAAATTTGTTCAAATACAATTTTTTTCTGTAAATGACACTTTGTTGGAAATTTTGTAACGAATTCAACGAGGTATGCCACTCCAACATTCGACCACTATTTCCCGGGGTTTTGATTAAAATACCGAAAATCGAGGTGATTTTCTTCGGTTGTTGGCATTGTCATAAGGGTGGGGGTCATCATTTTTTTCCAAAAATTTGTTCAAATGATATTTTTTTTCTGTAAATGACACTTTGTTGGAAATTTCGTAACGAATTCAACGAGGTATGCCATTCCAACATTCGACCACTATTTCCCAGGGTTTTGATTAAAATACCGAAAATCGAGGTGATTTTCTTCGGATTTTGGCATTGTCATAAGGGTGGGGGTCGTCATTTTTTTTCAAAAATTTGTTCAAATACAATTTTTTTCTGTAAATGACACTTTGTTGGAAATTTTGTAACGAATTCAACGAGGTATGCCACTCCAACATTCGACCACTATTTCCCAGGGTTTTGATTAAAATACCGAAAATCGAGGTGATTTTCTTCGGAAATGTGGTATGAATTTTCTTCGGATTTTGGCATTGTCATAAGGGTGGGGGTCATCATTTTTTTTCGAAAAATTTGTTCAAATGATATTTTTTTCTGTAAAAGACACTTTGTTGGAATTTTGTAACGAATTCAACGAGGTATGCCATTCCAACATTCGACCACTATTTCCTAGGGTTTTGATTAAAATACCGAAAATTGAGGGAATTTTCTTCGGATTTTGGCATTGTCATAAGGGTGGGTGTCACCATTTTTTTCCAAAAATTTGTTCAAATGATATTTTTTTCTGTAAAAGACACTTTGTTGGAATTTTGTAACGAATTCAACGAGGTATGCCATTCCAACATTCGACCACTATTTCCCAGGGTTTTGATTAAAATACCGAAAATCGAGGTGATTTTCTTCGAATTTTGGCGTTGTCATAAGGGTGGGGGTCATCATTTTTTTTCGAAAAATTTGTTCAAATGATATTTTTTTCTGTAAAAGACACTTTGTTGGAATTTTGTAACGAATTCAACGAGGTATGCCATTCCAACATTCGACCACTATTTCCCAGGGTTTTGATTAAAATACCGAAAATCGAGGTGATTTTCTTCGGATTTTGGCATTGTCATAAGGGTGGGGGTCGTCATTTTTTTTCAAAAATTTGTTCAAATACAATTTTTTTCTGTAAATGACACTTTGTTGGAAATTTTGTAACGAATTCAACGAGGTATGCCATTCCAAAATTCGACCACTATTTCCCAGGGTTTTGATTAAAATACCGAAAATCGAGGTGATTTTCTTCGGATTTTGGCATTGTCATAAGGGTGGGGGTCGTCATTTTTTTCAAAAATTTGTTCAAATACAATTTTTTCTATAAATGACACTTTGTTGGAAATTTTGTAACGAATTCAACGAGGTATGCCACTCCAACATTCGACCACTATTTCCCAGGGTTTTGATTAAAATACCGAAAATCGAGGTGATTTTCTTCGGAAATCGGTGGGGGTCGTAATTTTTTTTTTTAAATTTGTTCTAATCCAATTTTTTTTTCTGTAAATGACACTTTGTTGGAAATTTCGTAACGAATTCAACGAGGTATGCCATTCCAACATTCGACCACTATTTCCCAGGGTTTTGATTAAAATACCGAAAATCGAGGTGATTTTCTTCGGATTTTGGCATTGTCATAAGGGTGGGGTCGTCATTTTTTTTCAAAAATTTGTTCAAATACAATTTTTTTCTGTAAATGACACTTTGTTGGAAATTTTGTAACGAATTCAACGAGGTATGCCACTCCAACATTCGACCACTATTTCCCAGGGTTTTGATTAAAATACCGAAAATCGAGGTGATTTTCTTCGGTTGTTGGCATTGTCATAAGGGTGGGGGTCATCATTTTTTTCCAAAAATTTGTTCAAATGATATTTTTTTTCTGTAAATGACACTTTGTTGGAATTTTGTAACGAATTCAACGAGGTATGCCATTCCAACATTCGACCACTATTTCCCAGGGTTTTGATTAAAATACCGAAAATCGAGGTGATTTTCTTAGGATTTTGGCATTGTCATAAGGGTGGGGGTCGTCATTTTTTTTTTTTAAATTTGTTCAAATCCAATTTTTTTTCTGTAAATGACACTTTGTTGGAAATTTCGTAACGAATTCAACGAGGTATGCCATTCCAACATTCGACCACTATTTCCCAGGGTTTTGATTAAAATACCGAAAATCGAGGTGATTTTCTTCGGATTTTGGCATTGTCATAAGGGTGGGGGTCGTCATTTTTTTTCAAAAATTTGTTCAAATACAATTTTTTTCTGTAAATGACACTTTGTTGGAAATTTTGTAACGAATTCAACGAGGTATGCCATTCCAACATTCGACCACTATTTCCCAGGGTTTTGATTAAAATACCGAAAATAAAGGTGATTTTCTTCTTTCTGTAAAAGACACTTTGTTGGAATTTTGTAACGAATTCAAAGAGGTATGCCATTTCAACATTCGACCACTATTTCCTAGGGTTTTGATTAAAATACCGAAAATCGAGGGAATTTTCTTCGGATTTTGGCATTGTCATAAGGGTGGGTGTCACCATTTTTTTCCAAAAATTTGTTCAAATGATATTTTTTTCTGTAAAAGACACTTTGTTGGAATTTTGTAACGAATTCAACGAGGTATGCCATTCCAACATTCGACCACTATTTCCCAGGGTTTTGATTAAAATACCGAAAATCGAGGTGATTTTCTTCGGATTTTGGCATTGTCATAAGGGTGGGGGTCATCATTTTTTTTCAAAAATTTGTTCAAATGATATTTTTTTTCTGTAAAAGACACTTTGTTGGAATTTTGTAACGAATTCAACGAGGTATGCCATTTCAACATTCGACCACTATTTCCCAGGGTAACGAATTCAACGAGGTATGCCATTCCAACATTCGACCACTATTTCCCAGGGTTCGGATTTTGGCGTTGTCATAAGGGTGGGGGCATCATTTTTTTCAAAAAATTTGTTCAAATGATATTTTTTTTCTGTAAAAGACACTTTGTTGGAATTTTGTAACGAATTCAACGAGGTATGCCATTTCAACATTCGACCACTATTTCCTAGGGTTTTGATTAAAATACCGAAAATCGAGGGAATTTTCTTCGGATTTTGGCATTGTCATAAGGGTGGGTGTCATCATTTTTTTCCAAAAATTTGTTCAAATGATATTTTTTTCTGTAAAAGACACTTTGTTGGAATTTTGTAACGAATTCAACGAGGTATGCCATTCCAACATTCGACCACTATTTCCCAGGGTTTTGATTAAAATACCGAAAATCGAGGTGATTTTCTTCGGATTTTGGCGTTGTCATAGGGTGGGGGTCATCATTTTTTTCCAAAAATTTGTTCAAATGATATTTTTTCTGTAAATGACACTTTGTTGGGAATTTTGTAACGAATTCAACGAGGTATGCCATTCCAACATTCGACCACGATTTCCCAGGGTTTTGATTAAAATACCGAAAATCGAGGTGATTTTCTTCGGAATTTTGGCATTGTCATAAGGGTGGGGGTCATCATTTTTTTTTCAAAATTTGTTCAAATGATATTTTTTTCTGTAAAAGACACTTTGTTGGAATTTTGTAACGAATTCAACGAGGTATGCCATTCCAACATTCGACCACTATTTCCCAGGGTTTTGATTAAAATACCGAAAATCGAGGTGATTTTCTTCGGATTTTGGCATTGTCATAAGGGTGGGGGTCGTCATTTTTTTTTCAAAAATTTGTTCAAATACAATTTTTTTCTGTAAATGACACTTTGTTGGAAATTTTGTAACGAATTCAACGAGGTATGCCATTCCAAAATTCGACCACTATTTCCCAGGGTTTTGATTAAAATACCGAAAATCGAGGTGATTTTCTTCGGTTGTTGGCATTGTCATAAGGGTGGGGGTCATCCTTTTTTTCCAAAAATTTGTTCAAATGATATTTTTTTTTCTGTAAATGACACTTTGTTGGAATTTTGTAACGAATTCAACGAGGTATGCCATTCCAACATTCGACCACTATTTCCCAGGGTTTTGATTAAAATACCGAAAATCGAGGTGATTTTCTTCGGATTTTGGCATTGTCATAAGGGTGGGGGTCGTCATTTTTTTTTTTAATTTGTTCAAATCCAATTTTTTTCTGTCAATGACACTTTGTTGGAAATTTTGTAACGAATTCAACGAGGTATGCCATTCCAACATTCGACCACTATTTCCCAGGGTTTTGATTAAAATACCGAAAATCGAGGTGATTTTCTTCGGATTTTGGCATTGTCATAAGGGTGGGGGTCGTCATTTTTTTTTCAAAAATTTGTTCAAATCCAATTTTTTTTTCTGTAAATGACACTTTGTTGGAAATTTCGTAACGAATTCAACGAGGTATGCCATTCCAACATTCGACCACTATTTCCCAGGGTTTTGATTAAAATACCGAAAATCGAGGTGATTTTCTTCGGATTTTGGCATTGTCATAAGGGTGGGGGTCGTCATTTTTTTTCAAAAATTTGTTCAAATACAATTTTTTTCTGTAAATGACACTTTGTTGGAAATTTTGTAACGAATTCAACGAGGTATGCCACTCCAACATTCGACCACTATTTCCCAGGGTTTTGATTAAAATACCGAAAATCGAGGTAATTTTCTTCGGATTTTGGCATTGTCATAAGGGTGGGGGTCATCATTTTTTTCCAAAAATTTGTTCAAATGATATTTTTTTCTGTAAATGACACTTTGTTGGAAATTTTGTAACGAATTCAACGAGGTATGCCATTCCAACATTCGACCACTATTTCCCAGGGTTTTGATTAAAATACCGAAAATCGAGGTGATTTTCTTCGGAATTTGGCGTTGTCATAAGGGTGGGGGCATCATTTTTTTCCAAAAATTTGTTCAAATGATATTTTTTTTCTGTAAATGACACTTTGTTGGGAATTTTGTAACGAATTCAACGAGGTATGCCATTTCAACATTCGACCACTATTTCCCAGGGTTTTGATTAAAATACCGAAAATCGAGGTGATTTTCTTCGGATTTTGGCATTGTCATAAGGGTGGGGGTCGTCATTTTTTTTCCAAAAATTTGTTCAAATCATATTTTTTTCTGTAAAAGACACTTTGTTGGAAATTTTGTAACGAATTCAACGAGGTATGCCATTCCAACATTCGACCACTATTTCCCAGGGTTTTGATTAAAATACCGAAAATCGAGGTGATTTTCTTCGGATTTTGGCATTGTCATAAGGGTGGGGGTCGTCATTTTTTTTCAAAAATTTGTTCAAATACAATTTTTTTCTGTAAATGACACTTTGTTGGAAATTTTGTAACGAATTCAACGAGGTATGCCACTCCAACATTCGACCACTATTTCCCAGGGTTTTGATTAAAATACCGAAAATCGAGGTGATTTTCTTCGGATTTTGGCATTGTCATAAGGGTGGGGGTCGTCATTTTTTTTTCAAAAATTTGTTCAAATCCAATTTTTTTTCTGTAAATGACACTTTGTTGGAAATTTTGTAACGAATTCAACGAGGTATGCCATTTCAACATTCGACCACTATTTCCTAGGGTTTTGATTAAAATACCGAAAATCGAGGGAATTTTCTTCGGATTTTGGCATTGTCATAAGGGTGGGGGTCATCATTTTTTTCCAAAAATTTGTTCAAATGATTTTTTTTTCTGTAAATAGACACTTTGTTGGAATTTTGTAACGAATTCAACGAGGTATGCCACTCCAACATTCGACCACTATTTCCCAGGGTTTTGATTAAAATACCGAAAATCGAGGTGATTTTCTTCGGATTTTGGCATTGTCATAAGGGTGGGGGTCATCATTTTTTTTCAAAAATTTGTTCAAATGATATTTTTTTCTGTAAAAGACACTTTGTTGGAATTTTGTAACGAATTCAACGAGGTATGCCATTCCAACATTCGACCACTATTTCCCAGGGTTTTGATTAAAATACCGAAAATCGAGGTGATTTTCTTCGGATTTTGGCATTGTCATAAGGGTGGGGGTCGTCATTTTTTTTTTTAAAAATTTGTTCAAATCCAATTTTTTTTTCTGTAAATGACACTTTGTTGGAAATTTCGTAACGAATTCAACGAGGTATGCCATTCCAACATTCGACCACTATTTCCCAGGGTTTTGATTAAAATACCGAAAATCGAGGTGATTTTCTTCGGATTTTGGCATTGTCATAAGGGTGGGGGTCGTCATTTTTTTTCAAAAATTTGTTCAAATACAATTTTTTTCTGTAAATGACACTTTGTTGGAAATTTTGTAACGAATTCAACGAGGTATGCCATTCCAACATTCGACCACTATTTCCCAGGGTTTTGATTAAAATACCGAAAATCGAGGTGATTTTCTTCGGATTTTGGCATTGTCATAAGGGTGGGGGTCGTCATTTTTTTTCAAAAATTTGTTCAAATACAATTTTTTTCTGTAAATGACACTTTGTTGGAAATTTTGTAACGAATTCAACGAGGTATGCCATTCCAACATTCGACCACTATTTCCCAGGGTTTTGATTAAAATACCGAAAATCGAGGTGATTTTCTTCGGATTTTATTTATAACGGTGGGGGTCGAATTTTTTTTTTTTAAATTTGTTCAAATCGAATTTTTTTTCTGTAAATGACACTTTGTTGGAAATTTCGTAACGAATTCAACGAGGTATGCCATTCCAACATTCGACCACTATTTCCCAGGGTTTTGATTAAAATACCGAAAATCGAGGTGATTTTCTTCGGATTTTGGCATTGTCATAAGGGTGGGGGTCGTCATTTTTTTTCAAAAATTTGTTCAAATACATTTTTTTCTGTAAATGACACTTTGTTGGAAATTTTGTAACGAATTCAACGAGGTATGCCATTCCAACATTCGACCACTATTTCCTAGGGTTTTGATTAAAATACCGAAAATCGAGGTGATTTTCTTCGGATTTTGGCGTTGTCATAAGGGTGGGGGTCATCATTTTTTTCCAAAAATTTGTTCAAATGATATTTTTTTTCTGTAAAAGACACTTTGTTGGAATTTTGTAACGAATTCAACGAGGTATGCCATTCCAACATTCGACCACTATTTCCTAGGGTTTTGATTAAAATACCGAAAATCGAGGGGATTTTCTTCGGATTTTGGCATTGTCATAAGGGTGGGGGTCGTCATTTTTTTTTCAAAAATTTGTTCAAATACAATTTTTTTCTGTCAATGACACTTTGTTGGAAATTTTTTTCGACCACTATTTCCCAGGGTTTTGATTAAAATACCGAAAATGGAGGTGATTTTCTTCGGAAATCGGTGGGGTCGAAATTTTTTTTTTTTTTTAATTTGTTCAAATCGAATTTTTTTTTCTGTAAATGACACTTTGTTGGAAATTTCGTAACGAATTCAACGAGGTATGCCATTCCAACATTCGACCACTATTTCCCAGGGTTTTGATTAAAATACCGAAAATCGAGGTGATTTTCTTCGGATTTTGGCATAATGGGTGGGGGTCGTCATTTTTTTTTCAAAAATTTGTTCAAATACAATTTTTTTCTGTAAATGACACTTTGTTGGAAATTTTGTAACGAATTCAACGAGGTATGCCACTCCAACATTCGACCACTATTTCCCAGGGTTTTGATTAAAATACCGAAAATCGAGGTGATTTTCTTCGGATTTTGGCATTGTCATAAAGGTGGGGGTCGTCATTTTTTTTTCAAAAATTTGTTCAAATACAATTTTTTTCTGTAAATGACACTTTGTTGGAAATTTTGTAACGAATTCAACGAGGTATGCCACTCCAACATTCGACCACTATTTCCCAGGGTTTTGATTAAAATACCGAAAATCGAGGTGATTTTCTTCGGATTTTGGCATTGTCATAAGGGTGGGGGTCGTCATTTTTTTTTCAAAAATTTGTTCAAATACAATTTTTTTCTGTAAATGACACTTTGTTGGAAATTTTGTAACGAATTCAACGAGGTATGCCATTCCAACATTCGACCACTATTTCCCAGGGTTTTGATTAAAATACCGAAAATCGAGGTGATTTTCTTCGGATTTTATTATCGGTGGGGGTCGAAATTTTTTTTTTTTAATTTGTTCAAATCGAATTTTTTTTCTGTAAATGACACTTTGTTGGAAATTTTGTAACGAATTCAACGAGGTATGCCATTCCAACATTCGACCACTATTTCCCAGGGTTTTGATTAAAATACCGAAAATCGAGGTGATTTTCTTCGGATTTTGGCATTTGGGTGGGGGTCGTCATTTTTTTTCAAAAATTTGTTCAAATACAATTTTTTTCTGTAAATGACACTTTGTTGGAAATTTTGTAACGAATTCAACGAGGTATGCCACTCCAACATTCGACCACTATTTCCCAGGGTTTTGATTAAAATACCGAAAATCGAGGTGATTTTCTTCGGATTTATATCGGTGGGGGTCGTAATTTTTTTTTATTTTAATTTGTTCAAATCGAATTTTTTTTCTGTAAATGACACTTTGTTGGAAATTTTGTAACGAATTCAACGAGGTATGCCATTCCAACATTCGACCACTATTTCCCAGGGTTTTGATTAAAATACCGAAAATCGAGGTGATTTTCTTCGGATTTTGGCATTGTCATAAGGGTGGGGGTCGTCATTTTTTTTCAAAAATTTGTTCAAATGCAGTTTTTTTCTGTAAATGACACTTTGTTGGAATTTTGTAACGAATTCAACGAGGTATGCCATTTCAACATTCGACCACTATTTCCTAGGGTTTTGATTAAAATACCGAAAATCGAGGGAATTTTCTTCGGATTTTGGCATTGTCATAAGGGTGGGGGTCATCATTTTTTTCCAAAAATTTGTTCAAATGATTTTTTTTTCTGTAAAAGACACTTTGTTGGAATTTTGTAACGAATTCAACGAGGTATGCCATTTCAACATTCGACCACTATTTCCTAGGGTTTTGATTAAAATACCGAAAATCGAGGGAATTTTCTTCGGATTTTGGCATTGTCATAAGGGTGGGGGTCGTCATTTTTTTTCAAAAATTTGTTCAAATACAATTTTTTTCTGTAAATGACACTTTGTTGGAAATTTTGTAACGAATTCAACGAGGTATGCCA
This sequence comes from Drosophila carrolli, assembly GCA_018152295.1. Taxonomy (NCBI): domain Eukaryota; kingdom Metazoa; phylum Arthropoda; class Insecta; order Diptera; family Drosophilidae; genus Drosophila; species Drosophila carrolli. The sequence goes on from JAECXJ010000081.1 coordinate 44,555, forward strand.
CTCCAACATTCGACCACTATTTCCCAGGGTTTTGATTAAAATACCGAAAATCGAGGTGATTTTCTTCGGATTTTATTATCGGTGGGGGTCGAAATTTTTTTTTTTTTTAATTTGTTCAAATCCAATTTTTTTTCTGTAAATGACACTTTGTTGGAAATTTTGTAACGAATTCAACGAGGTATGCCATTCCAACATTCGACCACTATTTCCCAGGGTTTTGATTAAAATACCGAAAATCGAGGTGATTTTCTTCGGATTTTGGCATTGTCATAAGGGTGGGGGTCGTCATTTTTTTTTCAAAAATTTGTTCAAATACAATTTTTTTCTGTAAATGACACTTTGTTGGAAATTTTGTAACGAATTCAACGAGGTATGCCACTCCAACATTCGACCACTATTTCCCAGGGTTTTGATTAAAATACCGAAAATCGAGGTGATTTTCTTCGGATTTTGGCATTGTCATAAGGGTGGGGTCGTCATTTTTTTCAAAAATTTGTTCAAATACAATTTTTTTCTGTAAATGACACTTTGTTGGAAATTTTGTAACGAATTCAACGAGGTATGCCACTCCAACATTCGACCACTATTTCCCAGGGTTTTGATTAAAATACCGAAAATCGAGGTGATTTTCTTCGGATTTTGGCATTGTCATAAGGGTGGGGTCGTCATTTTTTTTTCAAAAATTTGTTCAAATACAATTTTTTTCTGTAAATGACACTTTGTTGGAAATTTTGTAACGAATTCAACGAGGTATCCCAATCCAATTCGACCACTATTTCCCAGGGTTTTGATTAAAATACCGAAAATCGAGGTGATTTTCTTCGTTTGGCTTGTCAAATGGGTGGGGTCGAAATTTTTTTTTTTTTTTAATTTGTTCAAATCGAATTTTTTTTTCTGTAAATGACACTTTGTTGGAAATTTCGTAACGAATTCAACGAGGTATGCCATTCCAACATTCGACCACTATTTCCCAGGGTTTTGATTAAAATACCGAAAATCGAGGTGATTTTCTTCGGATTTTGGCATTGTCATAAGGGTGGGGGTCGTCATTTTTTTTTCAAAAATTTGTTCAAATACAATTTTTTTCTGTAAATGACACTTTGTTGGAAATTTTGTAACGAATTCAACGAGGTATGCCACTCCAACATTCGACCACTATTTCCCAGGGTTTTGATTAAAATACCGAAAATCGAGGTGATTTTCTTCGGATATATCGGTGGGGGTCGAAATTTTTATTTTATTTTAATTTGTTCAAATCGAATTTTTTTTCTGTAAATGACACTTTGTTGGAAATTTCGTAACGAATTCAACGAGGTATGCCATTCCAACATTCGACCACTATTTCCCAGGGTTTTGATTAAAATACCGAAAATCGAGGTGATTTTCTTCGGATTTTGGCATTTATAAGGGTGGGGGTCGTCATTTTTTTTCAAAAATTTGTTCAAATACAATTTTTTTCTGTAAATGACACTTTGTTGGAAATTTTGTAACGAATTCAACGAGGTATGCCACTCCAACATTCGACCACTATTTCCCAGGGTTTTGATTAAAATACCGAAAATCGAGGTGATTTTCTTCGGATTTTGGCATTGTCATAAGGGTGGGGGTCGTCATTTTTTTTCAAAAATTTGTTCAAATACAATTTTTTTCTGTAAATGACACTTTGTTGGAAATTTTGTAACGAATTCAACGAGGTTATTTTCTTCGGATTTTGGCATTGTCATAAGGGTGGAGGTGGGGTCGTAATTTTTTTTTTTAATTTGTTCAAATTCAATTTTTTTTTCTGTAAATGACACTTTGTTGGAAATTTTGTAACGAATTCAACGAGGTATGCCACTCCAACATTCGACCACTATTTCCCAGGGTTTTGATTAAAATACCGAAAATCGAGGTGATTTTCTTCGGATTTTGGCATTGTCATAAGGGTGGGGGTCGTCATTTTTTTTCAAAAATTTGTTCAAATACAATTTTTTCTGTAAATGACACTTTGTTGGAAATTTTGTAACGAATTCAACGAGGTATGCCATTCCAACATTCGACCACTATTTCCCAGGGTTTTATTAAAATACCAAAATTTTTTCGGATTTTGGCGTTGTCATAAGGGTGGGGGCATCATTTTTTTTTAAAAAAATTTGTTCAAATGATATTTTTTTCTGTAAAAGACACTTTGTTGGAATTTTGTAACGAATTCAACGAGGTATGCCATTTCAACATTCGACCACTATTTCCTAGGGTTTTGATTAAAATACCGAAAATCGAGGGAATTTTCTTCGGATTTTGGCATTGTCATAAGGGTGGGTGTCATCATTTTTTTCCAACAATTTGTTCAAATGATATTTTTTTTTGTAAAAGACACTTTGTTGGAATTTTGTAACGAATTCAACGAGGTATGCCATTCCAACATTCGACCACTATTTCCCAGGGTTTTGATTAAAATACCGAAAATCGAGGTGATTTTCTTCGGATTTTGGCGTTGTCATAAGGGTGGGGGCATCATTTTTTTTCAAAAATTTGTTCAAATGATTTTTTTTTTCTGTAAAAGACACTTTGTTGGAATTTTGTAACGAATTCAACGAGGTATGCCATTTCAACATTCGACCACTATTTCCTAGGGTTTTGATTAAAATACCGAAAATCGAGGGAGTTTTCTTCGGATTTTGGCATTGTCATAAGGGTGGGGGTCATCATTTTTTTCCAAAAATTTGTTCAAATTATATTTTTTTTCTGTAAAAGACACTTTGTTGGAATTTTGTAACGAATTCAACGAGGTATGCCATTCCAACATTCGACCACTATTTCCCAGTAACGAATTCAACGAGGTATGCCATTCCAACATTCGACCACTATTTCCCAGGGTTCGGATTTTGGCGTTGTCATAAGGGTGAGGGCATCATTTTTTTCAAAAAATTTGTTCAAATGATTTTTTTTCTGTAAAAGACACTTTGTATGAATTTTGTAACGAATTCAACGAGGTATGCCATTCCAACATTCGACCACTATTTCCCAGGGTTTTGATTAAAATACCGAAAATCGAGGTGATTTTCTTCGGATTTTGGCGTTGTCATAAGGGTGGGTGTCACCATTTTTTTCCAAAAATTTGTTCAAATGATATTTTTTTTCTGTAAAAGACACTTTGTTGGAATTTTGTAACGAATTCAACGAGGTATGCCATTCCAACATTCGACCACTATTTCCCAGGGTTTTGATTAAAATACCGAAAATCGAGGTGATTTTCTTCGGAATTTGGCGTTGTCATAAGGGTGGGGGTCATCATTTTTTCTCAAAAATTTGTTCAAATGATATTTTTTTGCTGTAAAAGACACTTTGTTGGAATTTTGTAACGAATTCAACGAGGTATGCCATTTCAACATTCGACCACTATTTCCTAGGGTTTTGATTAAAATACCGAAAATCGAGCGAATTTTCTTCGGATTTTGGCATTGTCATAAGGGTGGGTGTCATCATTTTTTTTCAAAAATTTGTTCAAATGATATTTTTTTCTGTAAAAGACACTTTGTTGGAATTTTGTAACGAATTCAACGAGGTATGCCATTCCAACATTCGACCACTATTTCCCAGGGTTTTGATTAAAATACCGAAAATCGAGGTGATTTTCTTCGGATTGTCATAAGGGTGGGGGTCGTCATTTTTTTTTCAAAAATTTGTTCAAATACAATTTTTTTCTGTAAATGACACTTTGTTGGAAATTTTGTAACGAATTCAACGAGGTATGCCATTTCAACATTCGACCACTATTTCCTAGGGTTTTGATTAAAATACCGAAAATCGAGGGAATTTTCTTCGGATTTTGGCATTGTCATAAGGGTGGGGGTCATCATTTTTTTCCAAAAATTTGTTCAAATGATATTTTTTTCTGTAAAAGACACTTTGTTGGAATTTTGTAACGAATTCAACGAGGTATGCCATTCCAACATTCGACCACTATTTCCCAGGGTTTTGATTAAAATACCGAAAATCGAGGTGATTTTCTTCGGATTGTCATAAGGGTGGGGGTCGTCATTTTTTTTTCAAAAATTTGTTCAAATACAATTTTTTTCTGTAAATGACACTTTGTTGGAAATTTTGTAACGAATTCAACGAGGTATGCCATTTCAACATTCGACCACTATTTCCTAGGGTTTTGATTAAAATACCGAAAATCGAGGGAATTTTCTTCGGATTTTGGCATTGTCATAAGGGTGGGGGTCATCATTTTTTTTCCAAAAATTTGTTCAAATGATATTTTTTTCTGTAAAAGACACTTTGTTGGAAATTTTGTAACGAATTCAACGAGGTATGCCATTCCAACATTCGACCACTATTTCCCAGGGTTTTGATTAAAAAACCGAAAATCGAGGTGATTTTCTTCGGATTTTGGCGTTGTCATAAGGGAGGGGGCATTTGTTTTTTCCAAAAATTTGTTCAAATGCAATTTTTTTCTGTAAATGACATTTTGTTGGAAATTTTGTAACGAATTCAACGAGGTATGCCATTCCAACATTCGACCACTATTTCCCAGGGTTTTGATTAAAATACCGAAAATCGAGGTGATTTTCTTCGGTTTTTGGCGTTGTCATAAGGGTGGGGGTCGTCATTTTTTTTCCAAAATTTGTTCAAATGCAGTTTTTTTTCTGTAAATGACACTTTGTTGGAAATTTTGTAACGAATTCAACGAGGTATGCCATTCCAACATTCGACCACTATTTCCCAGGGTTTTGATTAAAATACCGAAAATCGAGGTGATTTTCTTCGGATTTTGGCATTGTCATAAGGGTGGGGGTCGTCATTTTTTTTTCAAAAATTTGTTCAAATACAATTTTTTTCTGTAAATGACACTTTGTTGGAAATTTTGTAACGAATTCAACGAGGTATGCCATTTCAACATTCGACCACTATTTCCCAGGGTTTTGATTAAAATACCGAAAATCGAGGTGATTTTCTTCGGATTTTGGCATTGTCATAAGGGTGGGGGTCGTCATTTTTTTTCAAAAATTTGTTCAAATACAATTTTTTCTGTAAATGACACTTTGTTGGAAATTTTGTAACGAATTCAACGAGGTATGCCATTTCAACATTCGACCACTATTTCCTAGGGTTTTGATTAAAATACCGAAAATCGAGGGAATTTTCTTCGGATTTTGGCATTGTCATAAGGGTGGGTGTCATCATTTTTTTCCAAAAATTTGTTCAAATGATATTTCTTTTCTGTAAAAGACACTTTGTTGGAATTTTGTAACGAATTCAACGAGGTATGCCATTCCAACATTCGACCACTATTTCCCAGGGTTTTGATTAAAATACCGAAAATCGAGGTGATTTTCTTCGGATTTTGGCATTGTCATAAGGGTGGGGGTCGTCATTTTTTTTCAAAAATTTGTTCAAATACAATTTTTTTCTGTAAATGACACTTTGTTGGAAATTTTGTAACGAATTCAACGAGGTATGCCATTTCAACATTCGACCACTATTTCCAAGGGTTTTGATTCAAAAACCAAAAAATCGAGGTGATTTTCTTCGGAATTTGGCGTTGTCATAAGGGTGGGGGCATTTGTTTTTTCCAAAAATTTGTTCAAATGCAATTTTTTTCTGTAAATGACACTTTGTTGGAAATTTTGTAACGAATTCAACGAGGTATGCCATTCCAACATTCGACCACTATTTCCCAGGGTTTTGATTAAAATACCGAAAATCGAGGTGATTTTCTTCGGATTTTGGCATTGTCATAAGGGTGGGGGTCGTCATTTTTTTTTCAAAAATTTGTTCAAATACAATTTTTTTCTGTAAATGACACTTTGTTGGAAATTTTGTAACGAATTCAACGAGGTATGCCATTTCAACATTCGACCACTATTTCCTAGGGTTTTGATTAAAATACCGAAAATCGAGGGAATTTTCTTCGGATTTTGGCATTGTCATAAGGGTGGGGGTCATCATTTTTTTCCAAAAATTTGTTCAAATGATATTTTTTTTCTGTAAAAGACACTTTGTTGGAAATTTTGTAACGAATTCAACGAGGTATGCCATTCCAACATTCGACCACTATTTCCCAGGGTTTTGATTAAAATACCGAAAATCGAGGTGATTTTCTTCGGATTTTTGCATTGTCATAAGGGTGGGGGTCGTCATTTTTTTTTCAAAAATTTGTTCAAATACAATTTTTTTCTGTAAATGACACTTTGTTGGAAATTTTGTAACGAATTCAACGAGGTATGCCATTCCAACATTCGACCACTATTTCCCAGGGTTTTGATTAAAATACCGAAAATCGAGGTGATTTTCTTCGGATTTTGGCATTGTCATAAGGGTGGGGGTCGTCATTTTTTTTTTCAAAAATTTGTTCAAATACAATTTTTTTCTGTAAATGACACTTTGTTGGAAATTTTGTAACGAATTCAACGAGGTATGCCATTCCAACATTCGACCACTATTTCCCAGGGTTTTGATTAAAATACCGAAAATCGAGGGGATTTTCTTCGGATTTTGGCATTGTCATAAGGGTGGGGGTCGTCATTTTTTTTTTTTTTAAATTTTTGTTCTTAAATACAATTTTTTAACGAATTCAACGAGGTATGCCATTCCAACATTCGACCACTATTTCCCAGGGTTTTGATTAAAATACCGAAAATCGAGGTGATTTTCTTCGAATTTTGGCGTTGTCATAAGGGTGGGGGTCGTCATTTTTTTTCCAAAATTTGTTCAAATGCAGTTTTTTTTCTGTAAATGACACTTTGTTGGAAATTTTGTAACTAATTCAACGAGGTATGCCATTCCAACATTCGACCACTATTTCCCAGGGTTTTGATTAAAATACCGAAAATCGAGGTGATTTTCTTCGGATTTTGGCGTTGTCATAAGGGAAGGGGCATTTGTTTTTTTCCAAAAATTTGTTAAAATGCAATTTTTTTCTGTAAATGAAATTTTGTTGGAAATTTTGTAACGAATTCAACGAGGTATGCCATTCCAACATTCGACCACTATTTCCCAGGGTTTTGATTAAAATACCGAAAATCGAGGTGATTTTCTTCGGTTTTTGGCGTTGTCATAAGGGTGGGGGTCGTCATTTTTTTTTCCAAAATTTGTTTAAATGCAGTTTTTTTTCTGTAAATGACACTTTGTTGGAAATTTTGTAACGAATTCAACGAGGTATGCCATTCCAACATTCGACCACTATTTCCCAGGGTTTTGATTAAAATACCGAAAATCGAGGTGATTTTCTTCGGATTTTGGCGTTGTCATAAGGGTGGGGGTCGTCATTTTTTTTTCAAAAATTTGTTCAAATGCTGTTTTTTTTCTGTAAATGACACTTTGTTGGAAATTTTGTAACGAATTCAACGGGGTTTGCCATTCCAACATTCGACCACTATTTCCCAGGGTTTTGATTAAAATACCGAAAATCAAGGTGATTTTCTTCGGATTTTGGCGTTGTCATAAGGGTGGGGGTCGTCATTTTTTTTCACAAATTGTTCAAATGCAGTTTTTTTTCTGTACATGCCACTTTGTTCGAAATTTTGTAACAAATTTAACGAGGTATGTCATTCTAACATTCGACCACTATTTCCCAGGGTTTTGATTAAAATACCGAAAATCGAGGTGATTTTCTTCGGATTTTGGCGTTGTCACAAGGGAAGGGGCATTTGTTTTTTCCAAAAATTAGTTAAAATGCAATTTTTTCTGTAAATGACACTTTGTTGGAAATTTTGTAACGAATTCAACGAGGTATGCCATTCCAACATTCGACCACTATTTCCCAGGGTTTTGATTAAAAATACCGAAAAATCGAGGTGATTTTCTTCGGATTTTGGCGTTGTCATAAGGGTGGGGGTCGTCATTTTTTTTCCAAAATTTGTTCAAATGCAGTTTTTTTCTGTAAATGACACTTTGTGGGAAATTTTGTAACGAATTCAAGGAGGTATGCCATTCCAACACTCGACCACTATTTCCCAGGGTTTTGATTAAAATGCCGAAAAATCGTGGTGATTTTCTTCGGATTTTGGCGTTGTCATAAGGGTGGGGGTCATCATTTTTTTTGACAAATTGTTAAAATGCAGTTTTTTCTGTACATGCCACTTTGTTCGAAATTTTGTAACAAATTTAACGAGGTATGCCATTCCAACATTCGACCACTATTTCCCAGGGTTTTTATTTAAATACCGAAAATCGAGGTGATTTTCTTCGAATTTTGGCGTTGTCATAAGGGAGGGGGTCATTTGTTTTTTCCAAAAATTAGTTAAAATGCAATTTTTTCTGTAAATGACACTTTGTTGGAAATTTTGTAACGAATTCAACAAGGTATGCCATTCCAACATTCGACCACTATTTCCCAGGGTTTTTATTAAAAAACCGAAAATCGAGGTGATTTTCTTCGGATTTTGGCGTTGTCATAAGGGTGGGGGTCGTCATTTTTTTTTCAAAAATTTGTTCAAATACAATTTTTTTCTGTAAATGACACTTTGTTGGAAATTTTGTAACGAATTCAACGAGGTATGCCATTTCAACATTCGACCACTATTTCCCAGGGTTTTGATTAAAATACCGAAAATCGAGGTGATTTTCTTCGAATTTTGGCATTGTCATAAGGGTGGGGGTCGTCATTTTTTTTTCAAAAATTTGTTCAAATACAATTTTTTTCTGTAAATGACACTTTGTTGGAAATTTTGTAACGAATTCAACGAGGTATGCCATTTCAACATTCGACCACTATTTCCTAGGGTTTTGATTAAAATACCGAAAATCGAGGGAATTTTCTTCGGATTTTGGCATTGTCATAAGGGTGGGGGTCATCATTTTTTTCCAAAAATTTGTTCAAATGATATTTTTTTTCTGTAAAAGACACTTTGTTGGAATTTTGTAACGAATTCAACGAGGTATGCCATTCCAACATTCGACCACTATTTCCCAGGGTTTTGATTAAAATACCGAAAATCGAGGTGATTTTCTTCGGATTTTGGCATTGTCATAAGGGTGGGGGTCGTCATTTTTTTTTTCAAAAATTTGTTCAAATACAATTTTTTTCTGTAAATGACACTTTGTTGGAAATTTTGTAACGAATTCAACGAGATATGCCATTTCAACATTCGACCACTATTTCCTAGGGTTTTGATTAAAATACCGAAAATCGAGGGAATTTTCTTCGGATTTTGGCATTGTCATAAGGGTGGGGGTCATCATTTTTTTCCAAAAATTTGTTCAAATGATATTTTTTTTCTGTAAAAGACACTTTGTTGGAATTTTGTAACGAATTCAACGAGGTATGCCATTCCAACATTCGACCACTATTTCCCAGGGTTTTGATTAAAATACCGAAAAATCGAGGTGATTTTCTTCGGATTTTGGCGTTGTCATAAGGGTGGGGGTCGTCATTTTTTTTTCAAAATTTGTTCAAATACAATTTTTCTGTAAATGACACTTTATTGGAAATTTTGTAACGAATTCAACGAGGTATGCCATTTCAACATTCGACCACTATTTCCCAGGGTTTTGATTAAAATACCGAAAATCGAGGTGATTTTCTTCGAATTTTGGCATTGTCATAAGGGTGGGGGTCGTCATTTTTTTTTCAAAAATTTGTTCAAATACAATTTTTTTCTGTAAATGACACTTTGTTGGAAATTTTGTAACGAATTCAACGAGGTATGCCATTTCAACATTCGACCACTATTTCCTAGGGTTTTGATTAAAATACCGAAAATCGAGGGAATTTTCTTCGGATTTTGGCATTGTCATAAGGGTGGGGGTCATCATTTTTTTCCAAAAATTTGTTCAAATGATATTTTTTTTCTGTAAAAGACACTTTGTTGGAAATTTTGTAACGAATTCAACGAGGTATGCCATTCCAACATTCGACCACTATTTCCCAGGGTTTTGATTAACATACCGAAAATCGAGGTGATTTTCTTCGGATTTTGGCATTGTCATAAGGGTGGGGGTCGTCATTTTTTTTTCAAAAATTTGTTCAAATACAATTTTTTTCTGTAAATGACACTTTGTTGGAAATTTTGTAACGAATTCAACGAGGTATGCCATTTCAACATTCGACCACTATTTCCTAGGGTTTTGATTAAAATACCGAAAATCGAGGGGATTTTCTTCTGATTTTGGCATTGTCATAAGGGTGGGGGTCATCATTTTTTTCCAAAAATTTGTTCAAATGATATTTTTTTCTGTAAAAGACACTTTGTTGGAATTTTGTAACGAATTCAACGAGGTATGCCATTCCAACATTCGACCACTATTTCCCAGGGTTTTGATTAAAATACCGAAAATCGAGGTGATTTTCTTCGGATTTTGGCGTTGTCATAAGGGAAGGGGCATTTGTTTTTCCCAAAAATTAGTTAAAATGCAATTTTTTCTGTAAATGACACTTTGTTGGAAATTTTGTAACTAATTCAACGAGGTATGCCATTCCAACATTCGACCACTATTTCCCAGGGTTTTGATTAAAATACCGAAAATCGAGGTGATTTTCTTCGGATTTTGGCGTTGTCATAAGGGAAGGGGCATTTTTTTTCCAAAAAATTAGTTAAAATGCAATTTTTTTCTGTAAATGACATGTTGTTGGAAATTTTGTAACGAATTCAACGAGGTATGCCATTCCAACATTCGACCACTATTTCCCAGGGTTTTGATTTAAATACCGAAAATCTAGGTGATTTTCTTCGGTTTTTGGCGTTGTCATAAGTATGGGGGTCGTCATTTTTTTTGCCAAAATTTGTTCAAATGCAGTTTTTTTTCTGTAAATGACACTTTGTTGGAAATTTTGTAACGAATTCAACGAGGTATGCCATTCCAACATTCGACCACTATTTCCCAGGGTTTTGATTAAAAAACCGAAAAATCGAGGTGATTTTCTTCGGATTTCGGCGTTTTCGTAAGGGTGGGGGTCGTCATTTTTTTTCAAAAATTGTTCAAATGCTGTTTTTTTTCTGTAAATGACACTTTGTTGGAAATTTTGTAACGAATTCAACGGGGTTTGCCATTCCAACATTCGACCACTATTTCCCAGGGTTTTGATTAAAATACCGAAAATCAAGGTGATTTTTTTCGGATTTTGGCATTGTCATAAGGGTGGGGGTCGTCATTTTTTTTTCACAAATTGTTAAAATGCAGTTTTTTTTCTGTACATGCCACTTTGTTCGAAATAGTGTAACAAATTTAACGAGGTATGTCATTCTAACATTCGACCACTATTTCCCAGGGTTTTGATTAAAATACCGAAAATCGAGGTGATTTTCTTCGGATTTTGGCGTTGTCATAAGGGAAGGGGCATTTGTTTTTTCCAAAAATTAGTTAAAATGCAATTTTTTCTGTAAATGACACTTTGTTGGAAATTTTGTAACGAATTCAACGAGGTATGCCATTCCAACATTCGACCACTATTTCCCAGGGTTTTGATTAAAAACCGAAAAATCGAGGTGATTTTCTTCGGATTTTGGCGTTGTCATAAGGGTGGGGGTCGTCATTTTTTTTCCAAAATTGTTCAAATGCAGTTTTTTTTCTGTAAATGACACTTTGTGGGAAATTTTGTAACGAATTCAAGGAGGTATGCCATTCCAACACTCGACCACTATTTCCCAGGGTTTTGATTAAAATGCCGAAAAATCGTGGTGATTTTCTTCGGATTTTGGCGTTGTCATAAGGGTGGGGGTCATCATTTTTTTTTCACAAATTGTTAAAATGCAGTTTTTTTCTGTACATGCCACTTTGTTCGAAATTGTGTAACAAATTTAACGAGGTATGCCATTCCAACATTCGACCACTATTTCCCAGGGTTTTGATTTAAATATCGAAAATCGAGGTGATTTTCTTCGAATTTTGGCGTTGTCATAAGGGAAGGGGCATTTGTTTTTTCCAAAAATGAGTTAAAATGCAATTTTTCTGTAAATGACACTTTGTTGGAAATTTTGTAACGAATTCAACAAGGTATGCCATTCCAACATTCGACCACTATTTCCTAGGGTTTTGATTAAAATACCGAAAATCGACACTTTGTTGGAAATTTTGTAACGAATTCAACGAGGTTTGCCATTCCAACATTCGATCACTATTTCCCAGGGTTTTGATTAAAATACCGAAAATCAAGGTGATTTTTTTCGGATTTTGGCATTGTCATAAGGATGGGGGTCGTCATTTTTTTTCACAAATTGTTAAAATGCTGTTTTTTTTCTGTGCATGCCACTTTGTTCGAAATAGTGTAACAAATTTAACGAGGTATGTCATTCTAACATTCGACCACTATTTCCCAGGGTTTTGATTAAAATACCGAAAATCGAGGTGATTTTCTTCGGATTTTGGCGTTGTCATAAGGGAAGGGGCATTTGTTTTTTCCAAAAATTAGTTAAAATGCAATTTTTTCTGTAAATGACACTTTGTTGGAAATTTTGTAACGAATTCAAGGAGTTATGCCATTCCAAACCTCGACCACTATTTCCCAGGGTTTTGATTAAAATACCGAAAAATCGTGGTGATTTTCTTCGGATTTTGGCGTTGTCATAAGGGTGGGGGTCATCATTTTTTTTCACAAATTGTTAAAATGCAGTTTTTTTTCTGTACATGCCACTTTATTTGAAATTGTGTAACAAATTTAACGAGGTATGTCATTCTAACATTCGACCACTATTTCCCAGGGTTTTGATTAAAATACCGAAAATCGAGGTGATTTTCTTCGGATTTTGGCGTTGTCATAAGGGAAGGGGCATTATTTTTTTCAAAAATTAGTTAAAATGCAATTTTTTCTGTAAATGACACTTTGTTGGAAATTTTGTAACAAATTCAACGAGGTATGCCATTCCAACATTCGACCACTATTTCCCAGGGTTTTGATTAAAAAACCGAAAAATCGAGGTGATTTTCTTCGGATTTTGGCGTTGTCATAAGGGTGGGGGTCGTCATTTTTTTCCAAAATTGTTCAAATGCAGTTTTTTTCTGTAAATGACACTTTGTGGGAAATTTTGTAACGAATTCAAGGAGGTATGCCATTCCAACACTCGACCACTATTTCCCAGGGTTTTGATTAAAATGCCGAAAAATCGTGGTGATTTTCTTCGGATTTTGGCGTTGTCATAAGGGTGGGGGTCATCATTTTTTTTGACAAATTGTTAAAATGCAGTTTTTTTCTGTACATGCCACTTTGTTCGAAATTGTGTAACAAATTTAACGAGGTATGCCATTCCAACATTCGACCACTATTTCCCAGGGTTTTGATTTAAATATCGAAAATCGAGGTGATTTTCTTCGAATTTTGGCGTTGTCATAAGGGAAGGGGCATTTGTTTTTTCCAAAAATTAGTTAAAATGCAATTTTTCTGTAAATGACACTTTGTTGGAAATTTTGTAACGAATTCAACAAGGTATGCCATTCCAACATTCGACCACTATTTCCCAGGGTTTTGATTAAAAAACCGAAAAATCGAGGTGATTTTCTTCGATTTTGGCGTTGTCATAAGGGTGGGGGTCGTCATTTTTTTTTCAAAAATTTGTTCAAATACAATTTTTTCTGTAAATGACACTTTGTTGGAAATTTTGTAACGAATTCAACGAGGTATGCCATTTCAACATTCGACCACTATTTCCCAGGGTTTTGATTAAAATACCGAAAATCGAGGTGATTTTCTTCGAATTTTGGCATTGTCATAAGGGTGGGGGTCGTCATTTTTTTTTCAAAAATTTGTTCAAATACAATTTTTTCTGTAAATGACACTTTGTTGGAAATTTTGTAACGAATTCAACGAGGTATGCCATTTCAACATTCGACCACTATTTCCTAGGGTTTTGATTAAAATACCGAAAATCGAGGGAATTTTCTTCGGATTTTGGCATTGTCATAAGGGTGGGGGTCATCATTTTTTTCCAAAAATTTGTTCAAATGATATTTTTTTTCTGTAAAAGACACTTTGTTGGAATTTTGTAACGAATTCAACGAGGTATGCCATTCCAACATTCGACCACTATTTCCCAGGGTTTTGATTAAAATACCGAAAATCGAGGTGATTTTCTTCGGATTTTGGCATTGTCATAAGGGTGGGGTCGTCATTTTTTTTCAAAAATTTGTTCAAATACAATTTTTTTCTGTAAATGACACTTTGTTGGAAATTTTGTAACGAATTCAACGAGATATGCCATTTCAACATTCGACCACTATTTCCCTAGGGTTTTGATTAAAATACCGAAAATCGAGGGAATTTTCTTCTGATTTTGGCATTGTCATAAGGGTGGGGGTCATCATTTTTTCCAAAAATTTGTTCAAATGATATTTTTTTCTGTAAAATACACTTTGTTGGAAATTTTGTAACGAATTCAACGAGGTATCCCATTCCAACATTCGACCACTATTTCCCAGGGTTTTGATTAAAATACCGAAAATCGAGGTGATTTTCTTCGGATTTTCGCGTTGTCATAAGGGAAGGGGTCATTTTTTTTCCAAAAATTAGTTAAAATGCAATTTTTTCTGTAAATGACAGTTTGTTGGAAATTTTGTAACTAATTCAACGAGGTATGCCATTCCAACATTCGACCACTATTTCCCAGGGTTTTGATTAAAAAACCGAAAATCGAGGTGATTTTCTTCGGATTTTGGCGTTGTCATAAGGGAAGGGGGTCTCATTTTTTTTTCAAAAATTAGTTAAAATGCAATTTTTTTCTGTAAATGAAATGTTGTTGGAAATTTTGTAACGAATTCAACGAGGTATGCCATTCCAACATTCGACCACTATTTCCCAGGGTTTTGATTTAAATATCGAAAATCGAGGTGATTTTCTTCGGTTTTTGGCGTTGTCATAAGTATGGGGGTCGTCATTTTTTTTGCCAAAATTGTTCAAATGCAGTTTTTTCTGTAAATGACACTTTGTTGGAAATTTTGTAACGAATTCAACGAGGTATGCCATTCCAACATTCGACCACTATTTCCCAGGGTTTTGATTAAAAAACCGAAAAATCGAGGTGATTTTCTTCGGATTTTGGCGTTGTCGTAAGGGTGGGGGTCGTCATTTTTTTTCAAAAATTGTTCAAATGCTGTTTTTTTTCTGTAAATGACACTTTGTTGGAAATTTTGTAACGAATTCAACGGGGTTTGCCATTCCAACATTCGACCACTATTTCCCAGGGTTTTGATTAAAATACCGAAAATCAAGGTGATTTTTTTCGGATTTTGGCATTGTCATAAGGGTGGGGGTCGTCATTTTTTTTCACAAATTGTTAAAATGCAGTTTTTTTCTGTACATGCCACTTTGTTCAAAATAGTGTAACAAATTTAACGAGGTATGCCATTTCAACATTCGACCACTATTTCCTAGGGTTTTGATTAAAATACCGAAAATCGAGGGAATTTTCTTCTGATTTTGGCATTGTCATAAGGGTGGGGGTCATCATTTTTTTCCAAAAATTTGTTCAAATGATATTTTTTTTTCTGTAAAAGACACTTTGTTGGAATTTTGTAACGAATTCAACGAGGTATGCCATTCCATCATTCGACCACTATTTCCCAGGGTTTTGATTAAAATACCGAAAATCGAGGTGATTTTCTTCGGATTTTCGCGTTGTCATAAGGGAAGGGGCATTTGTTTTTCCCAAAAATTAGTTAAAATGCATTTTTTCTGTAAATGACAGTTTGTTGGAAATTTTGTAACTAATTCAACGAGGTATGCCATTCCAACATTCGACCACTATTTCCCAGGGTTTTGATTAAAAAACCGAAAATCGAGGTGATTTTCTTCGGATTTTGGCGTTGTCATAAGGGAAGGGGCATTTGTTTTTTCCAAAAATTAGTTAAAATGCAATTTTTTTCTGTAAATGAAATGTTGTTGGAAATTTTGTAACGAATTCAACGAGGTATGCCATTCCAACATTCGACCACTATTTCCCAGGGTTTTGATTTAAATATCGAAAATCGAGGTGATTTTCTTCGGTTTTTGGCGTTGTCATAAGTATGGGGGTCGTCATTTTTTTTGCCAAAATTGTTCAAATGCAGTTTTTTCTGTAAATGACACTTTGTTGGAAATTTTGTAACGAATTCAACGAGGTATGCCATTCCAACATTCGACCACTATTTCCCAGGGTTTTGATTAAAAAACCGAAAAATCGAGGTGTTTTTCTTCGGATTTTGGCGTTGTCGTAAGGGTGGGGGTCGTCATTTTTTTTCAAAAATTGTTCAAATGCTGTTTTTTTCTGTAAATGACACTTTGTTGGAAATTTTGTAACGAATTCAACGGGGTTTGCCATTCCAACATTCGACCACTATTTCCCAGGGTTTTGATTAAAATACCGAAAATCAAGGTGATTTTTTTCGGATTTTGGCATTGTCATAAGGGTGGGGGTCGTCATTTTTTTTTCACAAATTGTTAAAATGCAGTTTTTTTTCTGTACATGCCACTTTGTTCAAAATAGTGTAACAAATTTAACGAGGTATGTCATTCTAACATTCGACCACTATTTCCCAGGGTTTTGATTAAAATACCGAAAATCGAGGTGATTTTCTTCGGATTTTGGCGTTGTCATAAGGGAAGGGGCATTTGTTTTTTCCAAAAATTAGTTAAAATGCAATTTTTTCTGTAAATGACACTTTGTTGGAAATTTTGTAACGAATTCAACGAGGTATGCCATTCCAACATTCGACCACTATTTCCCAGGGTTTTGATTAAAAAACCCGAAAAATCGAGGTGATTTTCTTCGGATTTTGGCGTTGTCATAAGGGTGGGGGTCGTCATTTTTTTTCCAAAATTGTTCAAATGCAGTTTTTTTCTGTAAATGACACTTTGTTGGAAATTTTGTAACGAATTCAACGAGGTATGCCATTCCAACATTCGACCACTATTTCCCAGGGTTTTGATTAACATACCGAAAATCGAGGTGATTTTCTTCGGATTTTGGCATTGTCATAAGGGTGGGGGTCGTCATTTTTTTTCAAAAATTTGTTCAAATACAATTTTTTTCTGTAAATGACACTTTGTTGGAAATTTTGTAACGAATTCAACGAGATATGCCATTTCAACATTCGACCACTATTTCCTAGGGTTTTGATTAAAATACCGAAAATCGAGGGAATTTTCTTCTGATTTTGGCATTGTCATAAGGGGTGGGGTCATCATTTTTTTCCAAAATTTGTTCAAATGATATTTTTTTCTGTAAAAGACACTTTGTTGGAATTTTGTAACGAATTCAACGAGGTATCCCATTCCATCATTCGACCACTATTTCCCAGGGTTTTGATTAAAATACCGAAAATCGAGGTGATTTTCTTCGGATTTTGGCGTTGTCATAAGGGAAGGGGCATTTGTTTTTCCCAAAAATTAGTTAAAATGCAATTTTTTCTGTAAATGAAATGTTGTTGGAAATTTTGTAACGAATTCAACGAGGTATGCCATTCCAACATTCGACCACTATTTCCCAGGGTTTTGATTAAAAACCGAAAATCGAGGTGATTTTCTTCGGATTTTGGCGTTGTCATAAGGGAAGGGGCATTTGTTTTTTCCAAAATTAGTTAAAATGCAATTTTTTTCTGTAAATGAAATGTTGTTGGAAATTTTGTAACGAATTCAACGAGGTATGCCATTCCAACATTCGACCACTATTTCCCAGGGTTTTGATTTAAATATCGAAAATCGAGGTGATTTTCTTCGGTTTTTGGCGTTGTCATAAGTATGGGGGTCGTCATTTTTTTGCCAAAAATTGTTCAAATGCAGTTTTTTTCTGTAAATGACACTTTGTTGGAAATTTTGTAACGAATTCAACGAGGTATGCCATTCCAACATTCGACCACTATTTCCCAGGTTTTGATTAAAAAACCGAAAAATCGAGGTGATTTTCTTCGGATTTTGGCGTTGTCGTAAGGGTGGGGGTCGTCATTTTTTTCCAAAAATTGTTCAAATGCTGTTTTTTTTCTGTAAATGACACTTTGTTGGAAATTTTGTAACGAATTCAACGAGGTTTGCCATTCCAACATTCGACCACTATTTCCCAGGGTTTTGATTAAAATACCGAAAATCAAGGTGATTTTTTTCGGATTTTGGCATTGTCATAAGGGTGGGGGTCGTCATTTTTTTTTTCACAAATTGTTAAAATGCAGTTTTTTTTCTGTACATGCCACTTTGTTCAAAATAGTGTAACAAATTTAACGA
>JAECXJ010000082.1:0-94331 GCA_018152295.1 Drosophila carrolli
ATTTTTTTCGAAAAATTAGTTCAAATTATCTTTTTTCTGTAAATTCCACTTTGTTGAAAATTTTTTAACGAATTCAACGAGGTATGCTATTCCAACATTCGACCACTATTTCCCAGGGTTTTGATTAAAATACCGAAAAATCGAGGTGATTTTCTTTACGGATTTTCGAGTGGTATAAGGGTGGGTGTCGTCTTTTTTTTTTAAATTGTTCAAATGCAGTTTTTTTTCTGTAGATGACACTTTGTTGGAAATTTTGTAACGAATTCAACGAGGTATGCCATTCCAACATTCGACCACTATTTCCCAGGGTTTTGATTAAAAAACCAAAAAATCGAGGTGATTTTCTTCGGATTTTGGCGTTGTCATAAGGGTGGGGGTCGTCATTTTTTTCAAAAATTGTTCAAATGCAGTTTTTTTCTGTAAATGACACTTTGTTGGAAATTTTGTAACGAATTCAACGAGGTATGCCATTCCAACATTCGACCACTATTTCCCAGGGTTTTGATTAAAAACCGAAAAATCGAGGTGATTTTCTTCGGATTTTGGCGTTGTCATAAGGGTGGGGGTCGTCATTTTTTTCACAAATTGTTCAAATGCAGTTTTTTTCTGTAAATGACACTTTGTTGGAAATTTTGTAACGAATTCAACGAGGTAAGCCATTCCAACATTCGACCACTTTTTCCCAGGGCTTTGATTAACATATCGAAAAATCGAGGTGATTTTCTTCGGATTTTGGCTTTGTCATAAGGGTGGGTGTCGTCTTTTTTTTAAAAATTGTTCAAATGCAGTTTTTTTTCTGTAGATGACACTTTGTTGGAAATTTTGTAACGAATTCAACGAGGTATGCCATTTCAACATTCGACCACTATTTCCCAGGGTTTTGATTCAAAAACCAAAAAATCGAGGTGATTTTCTTCGATATTTGGCGTTGTCATAAGGGTGGGGTCGTCATTTTTTAAAAATTGTTCAAATGCAGGTTTTTTTCTGTAAATGACACTTTGTTGGAAATTTTGTAACGAATTCAACGAGGTATGCCATTCCAACATTCGACCACTATTTCCCAGGGTTTTGATTAAAATACCGAAAATCGAGGTGATTTTCTTCGGATTTTGGCGTTGTCATAAGGGTGGGGGTCGTCATTTTTTCACAAATTGTTCAAATGCAGTTTTTTTCTGTAAATGACACTTCGTTGGAAATTTTGTAACGAATTCAACGAGGTATGCCATTCCAACATTCGACCACTATTTCCCAGGGTTTTGATTAAAAACCGAAAATCGAGGTGATTTTCTTCGGATTTTGGCGTTGTCATAAGGGTGGGGGTCGTCATTTTTTCACAAATTGTTCAAATGCAGTTTTTTTCTGTAAATGACACTTCGTTGGAAATTTTGTAACGAATTCAACGAGGTATGCCATTCCAACATTCGACCACTATTTCCCAGGGTTTTGATTAAAATATCGAAAAATCGAGCTGATTTTATCGGATTTTGGCGTTGTCATAAGGGTGGGGGTCGTCATTTTTTTCAAAAAATTGTTCAAATGCAATTTTTTCTGTAAATGACACTTTGTTGGAAATTTTGTAACGAATTCAACGAGGTATGCCATTTCAACATTCGACCTATTTCCCAGGGTTTTGATTAAAATACCGAAAATCGAGGTGATTTTCTTCGGATTTTGGCGTTGTCATAAGGGTGGGGTCGTCATTTTTTTCACAAATTGTTCAAATGCAGTTTTTTTTGTAAATGACACTTCGTTGGAAATTTTGTAACGAATTCAACGAGGTATGCCATTCCAACATTCGACCACTATTTCCCAGGGTTTTGATTAAAAAACCGAAAATCGAGGTGATTTTCTTCGGATTTTGGCGTTGTCATAAGGGTGGGGGTCGTCATTTTTTTCACAAATTGTTCAAATGCAGTTTTTTTCTGTAAATGACACTTTGTTGGAAATTTTGTAACGAATTTAACGAGGTATGCCATTCCAACATTCGACCACTATTTCCCAGGGTTTTGATTAAAAACCGAAAATCGAGGTGATTTTCTTCGGATTTTGGCGTTGTCATAAGGGTGGGGGTCGTCATTTTTTTCAAAAATTGTTCAAATGCAGTTTTTTCTGTAAATGACACTTCGTTGGAAATTTTGTAACGAATTCAACGAGGTATGCCATTCCAACATTCGACCACTATTTCCCAGGGTTTTGATTAAAATATCGAAAAATCGAGCTGATTTTATCCGGATTTTGGCGTTGTCATAAGGGTGGGGGTCGTCTTTTTTTTTCAAAAAATTGTTCAAATGCAATTTTTTCTGTAAATGACACTTTGTTGGAAATTTTGTAACGAATTCAACGAGGTATGCCATTCCAACATTCGACCACTATTTCCAGGGTTTTGATTAAAAAACCAAAAAATCGAGGTGATTTTCTTCGGATTTTGGCGTTGTCATAAGGGTGGGGTCATCTATTTTTTTTAAAAATTGTTCAAATGCGGTGTTTTTTCTGTAAATGACACTTTGTTGGAAATTTTGTAACGAATTCAACGAGGTATGCCATTCCAACATTCGACCACTATTTCCCAGGGTTTTGATTAAAAACCGAAAATCGAGGTGATTTTCTTCGGATTTTGGCGTTGTCATAAGGGTGGGGTCGTCATTTTTTTTCAAAAATTGTTCAAATGCGGGTTTTTTCTGTAAATGACACTTTGTTGGAAATTTGGTAACGAATTCAACGAGGTATGCCATACCAACATTCGACCACTATTTCCCAGGGTTTTGATTAAAAACCGAAAACCGAGGTGATTTTCTTCGGATTTTGGCGTTGTCATAAGGGTGGGGGTCGTCATTTTTTTCAAAAATTATTCAAATGCAATTTCTTTTCTGTAAATGACACTTTGTTGGAAATTTTGTAACGAATTCAACGAGGTATGCCATTCCAACATTCGACCACTATTTCCCAGGGTTTTGATTAAAAAACCGAAAAATCGAGGTGATTTTCTTCGGATTTTGGCGTTGTCATAAGGGTGGGGGTCATCATTTTTTTCGAAAAATTAGTTCAAATTATCTTTTTTTTCGGTAAATTCCACTTTGTTGAAAATTTTGTAACGAATTCAACGAGGTATGCTATTCCAACATTCGACCACTATTTCCCAGGGTTTTGATTAAAATACCGAAAATCGAGGTGATTTTCTTCGGATTTTCGAGTTGTCATAAGGGTGGGTGTCGTCTTTCTTTTTTAAAAATTGTTCAAATGCAGTTTTTTTCTGTAGATGACACTTTGTTGGAAATTTTGTAACGAATTCAACGAGGTATGCCATTTTAACATTCGACCACTATTTCCCAGGGTTTTGATTCAAAAACCAAAAAATCGAGGTGATTTTCTTCGGAATTTGGCGTTGTCATAAGGGTGGGGGTCATCATTTTTTCAAAAATTGTTCAAATGCAGGTTTTTTTCTGTAAATGACACTTTGTTGGAAATTTTGTAACGAATTCAACGAGGTATGCCATTCCAACATTCGACCACTATTTCCCAGGGTTTTGATTAAAAACCGAAAATCGAGGTGATTTTCTTCGGATTTTGGCGTTGTCATAAGGGTGGGGGTCGTCATTTTTTTCACAAATTGTTTAAATGCATTTTTTTCTGTAAATGACACTTCGTTGGAAATTTTGTAACGAATTCAACGAGGTATGCCATTCCAACATTCGACCACTATTTCCCAGGGTTTTGATTAAAAACCGAAAATCGAGGTGATTTTCTTCGGATTTTGGCGTTGTCATAAGGGTGGGGTCGTCATTTTTTTCACAAATTGTTCAAATGCAGTTTTTTTCTGTAAATGACACTTCGTTGGAAATTTTGTAACGAATTCAACGAGGTATGCCATTCCAACATTCGACCACTATTTCCCAGGGTTTTGATTAAAAACCGAAAATCGAGGTGATTTTCTTCGGATTTTCGAGTTGTCATAAGGGTGGGTGTCGTCTTTTTTTTTAAAAATTGTTCAAATGCAGTTTTTTTTCTGTAGATGACACTTTGTTGGAAATTTTGTAACGAATTCAACGAGGTATGCCATTTTAACATTCGACCACTATTTCCCAGGGTTTTGATTAAAAAACCAAAAAATCGAGGTGATTTTCTTCGGAATTTGGCGTTGTCATAAGGGTGGGGGTCGTCATTTTTTTCAAAAATTGTTCAAATGCAGGTTTTTTTCTGTAAATGACACTTTGTTGGAAATTTTGTAACGAATTCAACGAGGTATGCCATTCCAACATTCGACCACTATTTCCCAGGGTTTTGATTAAAAACCGAAAATCGAGGTGATTTTCTTCGGATTTTGGCGTTGTCATAAGGGTGGGGGTCGTCATTTTTTTCACAAATTGTTCAAATGCAGTTTTTTTCTGTAAATGACACTTCGTTGGAAATTTTGTAACGAATTCATCGAGGTATGCCATTCCAACATTCGACCACTATTTCCCAGGGTTTTGATTAAAATATCGAAAAATCGAGCTGATTTTATCCGGATTTTGGCGTTGTCATAAGGGTGGGGGTCGTCATTTTTTTTCAAAAAATTGTTCAAATGCAATTTTTTCTGTAAATGACACTTTGTTGGAAATTTTGTAACGAATTCAACGAGGTATGCCATTCCAACATTCGACCACTATTTCCCAGGGTTTTGATTAAAAACCGAAAATGGAGGTGATTTTCTTCGGATTTTGGCGTTGTCATAAGGGTGGGGGTCGTCATTTTTTTCACAAATTGTTCAAATGCAGTTTTTTTTCTGTAAATGACACTTCGTTGGAAATTTTGTAACGAATTCAACGAGGTATGCCATTCCAACATTCGAGCACTATTTCCCAGGGTTTTGATTAAAAACCGAAAATCGAGGTGATTTTCTTCGGATTTTGGCGTTGTCATAAGGGTGGGGGTCGTCATTTTTTTTACAAATTGTTCAAATGCAGTTTTTTTTCTGTAAATGACACTTTGTTGGAAATTTTGTAACGAATTCAACGAGGTATGCCATTCCAACATTCGACCACTATTTCCCAGGGTTTTGATTAAAAAACCAAAAAATCGAGGTGATTTTCTTCGGATTTTGGCGTTGTCATAAGGGTGGGGGTCGTCATTTTTTTCAAAAATTTGTTCAAATGCAATTTCTTTTCTGTAAATGACACTTTGTTGGAAATTTTGTAACGAATTCAACGAGGTATGCCATTCCAACATTCGACCACTATTTCCCAGGGTTTTGATTCAAAAACCAAAAAATCGAGGTGATTTTCTTCGGAATTTGGCGTTGTCATAAGGTTGGGGGTCGTCATTTTTTTTAAAAATTGTTCAAATGCAGTATTTTTTCTGTAAATGACACTTTGTTGGAAATTTTGTAACGAATTCAACGAGGTATGCCATTCCAACATTCGACCACTATTTCCCAGGGTTTTGATTAAAAACCGAAAATCGAGGTGATTTTCTTCGGATTTTGGTGTTGTCATAAGGGTGGGGGTCGTCATTTTTTCAAAATTGTTCAAATGCGGGTTTTTTTCTGTAAATGACACTTTGTTGGAAATTTGGTAACGAATTCAACGAGGTATGCCATACCAACATTCGACCACTATTTCCCAGGGTTTTGATTAAAAACCGAAAACCGAGGTGATTTTCTTCGGATTTTGGCGTTGTCATAAGGGTGGGGGTCGTCATTTTTTTCAAAAATTATTCAAATGCAATTTCTTTTCTGTAAATGACACTTTGTTGGAAATTTTGTAACGAATTCAACGAGGTATGCCATTCCAACATTCGACCACTATTTCCCAGGGTTTTGATTAAAAAACCGAAAAATCGATGTGATTTTCTTCGGATTTTGGCGTTGTCATAAGGGTGGGGGTCATCATTTTTTTCGAAAAATTAGTTCAAATTATCTTTATTTTCCGTAAATTCCACTTTGTTGAAAATTTTGTAACGAATTCAACGAGGTATGCTATTCCAACATTCGACCACTATTTCCCAGGGTTTTGATTAAAATACCGAAAATCGAGGTGATTTTCTTCGGATTTTCGAGTTGTATTAAGGGTGGGTGTCGTCTTTTTTTTTTTAAAATTGTTCAAATGCAGTTTTTTTCTGTAGATGACACTTTGTTGGAAATTTTGTAACGAATTCAACGAGGTATGCCATTTTAACATTCGACCACTATTTCCCAGGGTTTTGATTCAAAAACCAAAAAATCGAGGTGATTTTCTTCGGAATTTGGCGTTGTCATAAGGGTGGGGGTCGTCATTTTTTTCAAAAATTGTTCAAATGCAGGTTTTTTTCTGTAAATGACACTTTGTTGGAAATTTTGTAACGAATTCAACGAGGTATGCCATTCCAACATTCGACCACTATTTCCCAGGGTTTTGATTAAAAACCGAAAATCGAGGTGATTTTCTTCGGATTTTGGCGTTGTCATAAGGGTGGGGGTCGTCATTTTTTTCACAAATTGTTTAAATGCAGTTTTTTTTCTGTAAATGACACTTCGTTGGAAATTTTGTAACGAATTCAACGAGGTATGCTATTCCAACATTCGACCACTATTTCCCAGGGTTTTGATTAAAAACCGAAAATCGAGGTGATTTTCTTCGGATTTTGGCGTTGTCATAAGGGTGGGGGTCGTCATTTTTTCACAAATTGTTCAAATGCAGTTTTTTTTCTGTAAATGACACTTCGTTGGAAATTTTGTAACGAATTCAACGAGGTATGCCATTCCAACATTCGACCACTATTTCCCAGGGTTTTGATTAAAATATCGAAAAATCGAGGTGATTTTCTTCGGATTTTGGCGTTGTCATAAGGGTGGGGGTCATCATTTTTTTCGAAAAATTAGTTCAAATTATCTTTATTTTCGGTAAATTCCACTTTGTTGAAAATTTTGTAACGAATTCAACGAGGTATGCTATTCCAACATTCGACCACTATTTCCCAGGGTTTTGATTAAAATACCGAAAATCGAGGTGATTTTCTTCGGATTTTCGAGTTGTCATAAGGGTGGGTGTCGTCTTTTTTTTTAAAAATTGTTCAAATGCAGTTTTTTTTCTGTAAATGACACTTTGTTGGAAATTTTGTAACGAATTCAACGAGGTATGCCATTTTAACATTCGACCACTATTTCCCAGGGTTTTGATTCAAAAACCAAAAAATCGAGGTGATTTTCTTCGGAATTTGGCGTTGTCATAAGGGTGGGGGTCGTCATTTTTTTCAAAAATTGTTCAAATGCAGGTTTTTTTCTGTAAATGACACTTTGTTGGAAATTTTGTAACGAATTCAACGAGGTATGCCATTCCAACATTCGACCACTATTTCCCAGGGTTTTGATTAAAAACCGAAAACCGAGGTGATTTTCTTCGGATTTTGGCGTTGTCATAAGGGTGGGGGTCGTCATTTTTTTTCAAAAATTATTCAAATGCAATTTCTTTTCTGTAAATGACACTTTGTTGGAAATTTTGTAACGAATTCAACGAGGTATGCCATTCCAACATTCGACCACTATTTCCCAGGGTTTTGATTAAAAAACCGAAAAATCGATGTGATTTTCTTCGGATTTTGGCGTTGTCATAAGGGTGGGGTCATCATTTTTTTCGAAAAATTAGTTCAAATTATCTTTATTTTCGGTAAATTCCACTTTGTTGAAAATTTTGTAACGAATTCAACGAGGTATGCTATTCCAACATTCGACCACTATTTCCCAGGGTTTTGATTAAAATACCGAAAATCGAGGTGATTTTCTTCGGATTTTCGAGTGGTCATAAGGGTGGGTGTCGTCTTTTTTTTTTTTAAATTGTTCAAATGCAGTTTTTTTTCTGTAGATGACACTTTGTTGGAAATTTTGTAACGAATTCAACGAGGTATGCCATTTTAACATTCGACCACTATTTCCCAGGGTTTTGATTCAAAAACCAAAAAATCGAGGTGATTTTCTTCGGAATTTGGCGTTGTCATAAGGGTGGGGGTCGTCATATTTTTCAAAAATTGTTCAAATGCAGGTTTTTTCTGTAAATGACACTTTGTTGGAAATTTTGTAACGAATTCAACGAGGTATGCCATTCCAACATTCGACCACTATTTCCCAGGGTTTTGATTAAAAGACCGAAAATCGAGGTGATTTTCTTCGGATTTTGGCGTTGTCATAAGGGTGGGGGTCGTCGTTTTTTTTCACAAATTGTTTAAATGCAGTTTTTTTTCTGTAAATGACACTTTGTTGGAAATTTTGTAACGAATTCAACGAGGTATGCCATTCCAACATTCGACCACTATTTCCCAGGGTTTTGATTAAAAACCGAAAATCGAGGTGATTTTCTTCGGATTTTGGCGTTGTCATAAGGGTGGGGGTCGTCATTTTTTCACAAATTGTTCAAATGCAGTTTTTTTCTGTAAATGACACTTCGTTGGAAATTTTGTAACGAATTCAACGAGGTATGCCATTCCAACATTCGACCACTATTTCCCAGGGTTTTGATTAAAATATCGAAAAATCGAGCTGATTTTATCCGGATTTTGGCGTTGTCATAAGGGTGGGGGTCGTCATTTTTTTTTCAAAAAATTGTTCAAATTCAATTTTTTCTGTAAATGACACTTTGTTGGAAATTTTGTAACGAATTCAACGAGGTATGCCATTCCAACATTCGACCACTATTTCCCAGGGTTTTGATTAAAAACCGAAAATCGAGGTGATTTTCTTCGGATTTTGGCGTTGTCATAAGGGTGGGGGTCGTCATTTTTTCACAAATTGTTCAAATGCAGTTTTTTTTCTGTAAATGACACTTTGTTGGAAATTTTGTAACGAATTCAACGAGGTATGCCATTTTAACATTCGACCACTATTTCCCAGGGTTTTGATTCAAAAACCAAAAAATCGAGGTGATTTTCTTCGGAATTTGGCGTTGTCATAAGGGTGGGGGTCGTCATTTTTTTCAAAAATTGTTCAAATGCAGGTTTTTTTCTGTAAATGACACTTTGTTGGAAATTTTGTAACGATTTCAACGAGGTTTGCCATTCCAACATTCGACCACTATTTCCCAGGGTTTTGATTAAAAACCGAAAATCGAGGTGATTTTCTTCGGATTTTGGCGTTGTCATAAGGGTGGGGGTCGTCATTTTTTTCACAAATTGTTTAAATGCAGTTTTTTTTCTGTAAATGACACTTCGTTGGAAATTTTGTAACGAATTCAACGAGGTATGCTATTGCAACATTCGACCACTATTTCCCAGGGTTTTGATTAAAAACCGAAAATCGAGGTGATTTTCTTCGGATTTTGGCGTTGTCATAAGGGTGGGGGTCGTCATTTTTTTCACAAATTGTTCAAATGCAGTTTTTTTTCTGTAAATGACACTTCGTTGGAAATTTTGTAACGAATTCAACGAGGTATGCCATTCCAACATTCGACCACTATTTCCCAGGGTTTTGATTAAAAACCGAAAATCGAGGTGATTTTCTTCGGATTTTGGCGTTGTCATAAGGGTGGGGGTCGTCATTTTTTTCACAAATTGTTCAAATGCAGTTTTTTTCTGTAAATGACACTTCGTTGGAAATTTTGTAACGAATTCAACGAGGTATGCCATTCCAACATTCGACCACTATTTCCCAGGGTTTTGATTAAAATACCGAAAATCGAGGTGATTTTCTTCGGATTTTGGCGTTGTCATAAGGGTGGGGGTCGTCATTTTTTTCACAAATTGTTCAAATGCAGTTTTTTTTCTGTTAATGACACTTTGTTGGAAATTTTGTAACGAATTCAACGAGGTATGCCATTCCAACATTCGACCACTATTTCCCAGGGTTTTGATTAAAAAACCAAAAATCGAGGTGATTTTCTTCGGATTTTGGCGTTGTCATAAGGGTGGGGGTCGTCATTTTTTTTCAAAAATTTGTTCAAATGCAATTTTTTTTCTGTAAATGACACTTTGTTGGAAATTTTGTAACGAATTCAACGAGGTATGCCATTCCAACATTCGACCACTATTTCCCAGGGTTTTGATTCAAAAACCAAAAAATCGAGGTGATTTTCTTCGGAATTTGGCGTTGTCATAAGGTTGGGGGTCGTCATTTTTTTCAAAAATTGTTCAAATGCAGGTTTTTTCTGTAAATGACACTTTGTTGGAAATTTTGTAACGAATTCAACGAGGTATGCCATTCCAACATTCGACCACTATTTCCCAGGGTTTTGATTAAAAACCGAAAATCGAGGTGATTTTCTTCGGATTTTGGTGTTGTCATAAGGGTGGGGGTCGTCATTTTTTTCAAAAATTGTTCAAATGCGGGTTTTTTCTGTAAATGACACTTCGTTGGAAATTTGGTAACGAATTCAACGAGGTATGCCATACCAACATTCGACCACTATTTCCCAGGGTTTTGATTAAAAACCGAAAACCGAGGTGATTTTCTTCGGATTTTGGCGTTGTCATAAGGGTGGGGGTCGTCATTTTTTTTCAAAAATTATTCAAATGCAATTTCTTTTCTGTAAATGACACTTTGTTGGAAATTTGGTAACGAATTCAACGAGGTATGCCATACCAACATTCGACCACTATTTCCCAGGGTTTTGATTAAAAACCGAAAACCGAGGTGATTTTCTTCGGATTTTGGCGTTGTCATAAGGGTGGGGGTCGTCATTTTTTTTCAAAAATTATTCAAATGCAATTTCTTTTCTGTAAATGACACTTTGTTGGAAATTTTGTAACGAATTCAACGAGGTATGCCATTCCAACATTCGACCACTATTTCCCAGGGTTTTGATTAAAAAACCGAAAAATCGATGTGATTTTCTTCGGATTTTGGCGTTGTCATAAGGGTGGGGGTCATCATTTTTTTCGAAAAATTAGTTCAAATTATCTTTATTTTCGGTAAATTCCACTTTGTTGAAAATTTTGTAACGAATTCAACGAGGTATGCTATTCCAACATTCGACCACTATTTCCCAGGGTTTTGATTAAAATACCGAAAATCGAGGTGATTTTCTTCGGATTTTGGCGTTGTCATAAGGGTGGGGGTCGTCTTTTTTTTTTAAAATTGTTCAAATGCAGTTTTTTTTTCTGTAGATGACACTTTGTTGGAAATTTTGTAACGAATTCAACGAGGTATGCCATTTTAACATTCGACCACTATTTCCCAGGGTTTTGATTCAAAAACCAAAAAATCGAGGTGATTTTCTTCGGAATTTGGCGTTGTCATAAGGGTGGGGGTCGTCATATTTTTCAAAAATTGTTCAAATGCAGGTTTTTTTCTGTAAATGACACTTTGTTGGAAATTTTGTAACGAATTCAACGAGGTATGCCATTCCAACATTCGACCACTATTTCCCAGGGTTTTGATTAAAAACCGAAAATCGAGGTGATTTTCTTCGGATTTTGGCGTTGTCATAAGGGTGGGGGTCGTCATTTTTTCACAAATTGTTTAAATGCAGTTTTTTTTCTGTAAATGACACTTCGTTGGAAATTTTGTAACGAATTCAACGAGGTATGCTATTCCAACATTCGACCACTATTTCCCAGGGTTTTGATTAAAAACCGAAAATCGAGGTGATTTTCTTCGGATTTTGGCGTTGTCATAAGGGTGGGGGTCGTCATTTTTTTCACAAATTGTTCAAATGCAGTTTTTTTCTGTAAATGACACTTCGTTGGAAATTTTGTAACGAATTCAACGAGGTATGCCATTCCAACATTCGACCACTATTTCCCAGGGTTTTGATTAAAATATCGAAAAATCGAGCTGATTTTATCCGGATTTTGGCGTTGTCATAAGGGGTGGGGTCGTCATTTTTTTTTCAAAAAATTGTTCAAATTCAATTTTTTCTGTAAATGACACTTTGTTGGAAATTTTGTAACGAATTCAACGAGGTATGCCATTCCAACATTCGACCACTATTTCCCAGGGTTTTGATTAAAACCGAAAATCGAGGTGATTTTCTTCGGATTTTGGCGTTGTCATAAGGGTGGGGGTCGTCATTTTTTCACAAATTGTTCAAATGCAGTTTTTTTCTGTAAATGACACTTTGTTGGAAATTTTGTAACGAATTCAACGAGGTATGCCATTTTAACATTCGACCACTATTTCCCAGGGTTTTGATTCAAAAACCAAAAAATCGAGGTGATTTTCTTCGGAATTTGGCGTTGTCATAAGGGTGGGGGTCGTCATTTTTTTCAAAAATTGTTCAAATGCAGGTTTTTTTCTGTAAATGACACTTTGTTGGAAATTTTGTAACGATTTCAACGAGGTTTGCCATTCCAACATTCGACCACTATTTCCCAGGGTTTTGATTAAAAACCGAAAATCGAGGTGATTTTCTTCGGATTTTGGCGTTGTCATAAGGGTGGGGGTCGTCATTTTTTTCACAAATTGTTTAAATGCAGTTTTTTTTCTGTAAATGACACTTCGTTGGAAATTTTGTAACGAATTCAACGAGGTATGCTATTGCAACATTCGACCACTATTTCCCAGGGTTTTGATTAAAAACCGAAAATCGAGGTGATTTTCTTCGGATTTTGGCGTTGTCATAAGGGTGGGGGTCGTCATTTTTTTCACAAATTGTTCAAATGCAGTTTTTTTCTGTAAATGACACTTCGTTGGAAATTTTGTAACGAATTCAACGAGGTATGCCATTCCAACATTCGACCACTATTTCCCAGGGTTTTGATTAAAAACCGAAAATCGAGGTGATTTTCTTCGGATTTTGGCGTTGTCATAAGGGTGGGGGTCGTCATTTTTTTCACAAATTGTTCAAATGCAGTTTTTTTCTGTAAATGACACTTCGTTGGAAATTTTGTAACGAATTCAACGAGGTATGCCATTCCAACATTCGACCACTATTTCCCAGGGTTTTGATTAAAAACCGAAAATCGAGGTGATTTTCTTCGGATTTTGGCGTTGTCATAAGGGTGGGGGTCGTCATTTTTTCACAAATTGTTCAAATGCAGTTTTTTTTCTGTTAATGACACTTTGTTGGAAATTTTGTAACGAATTCAACGAGGTATGCCATTCCAACATTCGACCACTATTTCCCAGGGTTTTGATTAAAAAACCAAAAAATCGAGGTGATTTTCTTCGGATTTTGGCGTTGTCATAAGGGTGGGGGTCGTCATTTTTTTTCAAAAATTTGTTCAAATGCAATTTTTTTCTGTAAATGACACTTTGTTGGAAATTTTGTAACGAATTCAACGAGGTATGCCATTCCAACATTCGACCACTATTTCCCAGGGTTTTGATTCAAAAACCAAAAAATCGAGGTGATTTTCTTCGGAATTTGGCGTTGTCATAAGGTTGGGGGTCGTCATTTTTTTCAAAAATTGTTCAAATGCAGGTTTTTTCTGTAAATGACACTTTGTTGGAAATTTTGTAACGAATTCAACGAGGTATGCCATTCCAACATTCGACCACTATTTCCCAGGGTTTTGATTAAAAACCGAAAATCGAGGTGATTTTCTTCGGATTTTGGTGTTGTCATAAGGGTGGGGGTCGTCATTTTTTTCAAAAATTGTTCAAATGCGGGTTTTTTTCTGTAAATGACACTTTGTTGGAAATTTGGTAACGAATTCAACGAGGTATGCCATACCAACATTCGACCACTATTTCCCAGGGTTTTGATTAAAAACCGAAAACCGAGGTGATTTTCTTCGGATTTTGGCGTTGTCATAAGGGTGGGGGTCGTCATTTTTTTTCAAAAATTATTCAAATGCAATTTCTTTTTCTGTAAATGACACTTTGTTGGAAATTTTGTAACGAATTCAACGAGGTATGCCATTCCAACATTCGACCACTATTTCCCAGGGTTTTGATTAAAAAACCGAAAAATCGATGTGATTTTCTTCGGATTTTGGCGTTGTCATAAGGGTGGGGGTCATCATTTTTTTCGAAAAATTAGTTCAAATTATCTTTATTTTCGGTAAATTCCACTTTGTTGAAAATTTTGTAACGAATTCAACGAGGTATGCTATTCCAACATTCGACCACTATTTCCCAGGGTTTTGATTAAAAACCGAAAATCGAGGTGATTTTCTTCGGATTTTGGTGTTGTCATAAGGGTGGGGGTCGTCATTTTTTTCAAAAAT
Source organism: Drosophila carrolli (assembly GCA_018152295.1). Taxonomy (NCBI): domain Eukaryota; kingdom Metazoa; phylum Arthropoda; class Insecta; order Diptera; family Drosophilidae; genus Drosophila; species Drosophila carrolli. Next base: position 14,050 of record JAECXJ010000082.1, read on the forward strand.
TGTTCAAATGCAGGTTTTTTTCTGTAAATGACACTTTGTTGGAAATTTTGTAACGAATTCAACGAGGTATGCCATTCCAACATTCGACCACTATTTCCCAGGGTTTTGATTAAAAACCGAAAATCGAGGTGATTTTCTTCGGATTTTGGCGTTGTCATAAGGGTGGGGGTCGTCATTTTTTTTTCAAAAAATTGTTCAAATTCAATTTTTTCTGTAAATGACACTTTGTTGGAAATTTTGTAACGAATTCAACGAGGTATGCCATTCCAACATTCGACCACTATTTCCCAGGGTTTTGATTAAAAACCGAAAATCGAGGTGATTTTCTTCGGATTTTGGCGTTGTCATAAGGGTGGGGGTCGTCATTTTTTCACAAATTGTTCAAATGCAGTTTTTTTTCTGTAAATGACACTTCGTTGGAAATTTTGTAACGAATTCAACGAGGTATGCCATTCCAACATTCGACCACTATTTCCCAGGGTTTTGATTAAAAACCGAAAATCGAGGTGATTTTCTTCGGATTTTGGCGTTGTCATAAGGGTGGGGGTCGTCATTTTTTTTTTCAAAAAATTGTTCAAATGCAATTTTTTCTGTAAATGACACTTTGTTGGAAATTTTGTAACGAATTCAACGAGGTATGCCATTCCAACATTCGACCACTATTTCCCAGGGTTTTGATTAAAAAAACAAAAAATCGAGGTGATTTTCTTCGGATTTTGGCGTTGTCATAAGGGTGGGGGTCGTCATTTTTTTTCAAAAATTTGTTCAAATGCAATTTCTTTTCTGTAAATGACACTTTGTTGGAAATTTTGTAACGAATTCAACGAGGTATGCCATTCCAACATTCGACCACTATTTCCCAGGGTTTTGATTAAAACCGAAAATCGAGGTGATTTTCTTCGGATTTTGGCGTTGTCATAAGGGTGGGGGTCGTCATTTTTTTTACAAATTGTTCAAATGCAGTTTTTTTTCTGTAAATGACACTTTGTTGGAAATTTTGTAACGAATTCAACGAGGTATGCCATTCCAACATTCGACCACTATTTCCCAGGGTTTTGATTCAAAAACCAAAAAATTGAGGTGATTTTCTTCGGAATTTGGCGTTGTCATAAGGGTGGGGGTCGTCATTTTTTTCAAAAATTGTTCAAATGCAGGTTTTTTTCTGTAAATGACACTTTGTTGGAAATTTTGTAACGAATTCAACGAGGTATGCCATTCCAACATTCGACCACTATTTCCCAGGGTTTTGATTAAAAACCGAAAATCGAGGTGATTTTCTTCGGATTTTGGCGTTGTCATAAGGGTGGGGTCGTCATTTTTTTCACAAATTGTTCAAATGCAGGTTTTTTTCTGTAAATGACACTTTGTTGGAAATTTTGTAACGAATTCAACGAGGTATGCCATTCCAACATTCGACCACTATTTCCCAGGGTTTTGATTAAAAACCGAAAATCGAGGTGATTTTCTTCGGATTTTGGCGTTGTCATAAGGGTGGGGTCGTCATTTTTTTCACAAATTGTTCAAATGCAGTTTTTTTTCTGTAAATGACACTTCGTTGGAAATTTTGTAACGAATTCAACGAGGTATGCCATTCCAACATTCGACGACTATTTCCCAGGGTTTTGATTAAAATATCGAAAAATCGAGCTGATTTTATCCGGATTTTGGCGTTGTCATAGGGGTGGGGGTCGTCATTTTTTTTCAAAAAATTGTTCAAATGCAATTTTTTCTGTAAATGACACTTTGTTGGAAATTTTGTAACGAATTCAACGAGGTATGCCATTCCAACATTCGACCACTATTTCCCAGGGTTTTGATTAAAAACCGAAAATCGAGGTGATTTTCTTCGGATTTTGGCGTTGTCATAAGGGTGGGGGTCGTCATTTTTTCACAAATTGTTCAAATGCAGTTTTTTTTCTGTAAATGACACTTCGTTGGAAATTTTGTAACGAATTCAACGAGGTATGCCATTCCAACATTCGACCACTATTTCCCAGGGTTTTGATTAAAAACCGAAAATCGAGGTGATTTTCTTCGGATTTTGGCGTTGTCATAAGGGTGGGGGTCGTCATTTTTTTTCAAAAAATTGTTCAAATGCAATTTTTTCTGTAAATGACACTTTGTTGGAAATTTTGTAACGAATTCAACGAGGTATGCCATTCCAACATTCGACCACTATTTCCCAGGGCTTTGATTAAAAACCGAAAAATCGAGCTGATTTTATCCGGATTTTGGTGTTGTCATAAGGGTAGAGGTCGTCATTTTTTTTCAAAAATTTGTTCAAATGTAGTTTTTTTCTGTAAATGACACTTTGTTGGAAATTTTGTAACATTCATTTTCCAACATTCGACCACTATTTCCCAGGGTTTTGATTAAAAAACCAAAAAATCTAGGAGATTTTCTTCGGATTTTGGCGTTGTCATAAGGGTGGGGGTCGTCATTTTTTCAGAAATTGTTCAAATGCAGGTTTTTTTCTGTAAATGACACTTTGTTGGAAATTTTGTAACGAATTCAACGAGGTATGCCATTCCAACATTCGACCACTATTTCCCAGGGTTTTGATTAAAATATCTAAAAATGGAGCTGATTTTATCCGGATTTTGGCGTTGTCATAAGGGTGGGGGTCGTCTTTTTTTTTTCAAAAAATTGTTCAAATGCAATTTTTTCTGTAAATGACACTTTGTTGGAAATTTTGTAACGAATTCAACGAGGTATGCCATTCCAACATTCGACCACTATTTCCCAGGGTTTTGATTAAAAACCGAAAATCGAGGTGATTTTCTTCGGATTTTGGCGTTGTCATAAGGGTGGGGGTCGTCATTTTTTCACAAATTGTTCAAATGCAGTTTTTTTTCTGTAAATGAGACTTCGTTGGAAATTTTGTAACGAATTCAACGAGGTATGCCATTCCAACATTCGACCACTACTTCCCAGGGTTTTGATTAAAATATCGAAAAATCGAGCTGATTTTATCCGGATTTTGGCGTTGTCATAAGGGTGGGGGTCGTCATTTTTTTTCAAAAAATTGTTCAAATGCAATTTTTTCTGTAAATGACACTTTGTTGGAAATTTTGTAACGAATTCAACGAGGTATGCCATTCCAACATTCGACCACTATTTCCCAGGGTTTTGATTAAAAACCGAAAATCGAGGTGATTTTCTTCGGATTTTGGCGTTGTCATAAGGGTGGGGGTCGTCATTTTTTTCACAAATTGTTCAAATGCTGTTTTTTTCTGTAAATGACACTTCGTTGGAAATTTTGTAACGAATTCAACGAGGTATGCCATTCCAACATTCGACCACTATTTCCCAGGGTTTTGATTAAAATATCGAAAAATCGAGCTGATTTTATCCGGATTTTGGCGTTGTCATAAGGGTGGGGGTCGTCATTTTTTTTTTCAAAAAATTGTTCAAATGCAATTTTTTCTGTAAATGACACTTTGTTGGAAATTTTGTAACGAATTCAACGAGATATGCCATTCCAACATTCGACCACTATTTCCCAGGGTTTTGATTAAAAACCGAAAATCGAGGTGATTTTCTTCGGATTTTGGCGTTGTCATAAGGGTGGGGGTCGTCATTTTTTTCACAAATTGTTCAAATGCAGTTTTTTTCTGTAAATGACACTTCGTTGGAAATTTTGTAACGAATTCAACGAGGTATGCCATTCCAACATTCGACCACTATTTCCCAGGGTTTTGATTAAAATATCGAAAAATCGAGCTGATTTTATACGGATTTTGGCGTTGTCATAAGGGTGGGGGTCGTCATTTTTTTTTCAAAAAATTGTTCAAATGCAATTTTTTCTGTAAATGACACTTTGTTGGAAATTTTGTAACGAATTCAACGAGGTATGCCATTCCAACATTCGACCACTATTTCCCAGGGTTTTGATTAAAAACCGAAAATCGAGGTGATTTTCTTCGGATTTTGGCGTTGTCATAAGGGTGGGGGTCGTCATTTTTTTCACAAATTGTTCATATGCTGTTTTTTTTCTGTAAATGACACTTCGTTGGAAATTTTGTAACGAATTCAACGAGGTATGCCATTCCAACATTCGACCACTATTTCCCAGGGTTTTGATTAAAAACCGAAAATCGAGATGATTTTCTTCGGACTTTGGCGTTGTCATAAGGGTTGGGGGTCGTCATTTTTTCACAAATTGTTCAAATGCAGTTTTTTTTCTGTAAATGACACTTCGTTGGAAATTTTGTAACGAATTCAACGAGGTATGCCATTCCAACATTCGACCACTATTTCCCAGGGTTTTGATTAAAATATCGAAAAATGGAGCTGATTTTATCCGGATTTTGGCGTTGTCATAAGGGTGGGGGTCGTCAATTTTTTTCAAAAAATTGTTCAAATGCCATTTTTTCTGTAAATGACACTTTGTTGGAAAGTTTGTAACGAATTCAACGAGGTATGCCATTCCAACATTCGATCACCATTTCCCAGGGTTCTGATTAAAAACCGAAAATCGTGGTGATTTTCTTCGGATTTTGGCGTTGTCATAAGGGTGGGGGTCGTCATTTTTTTTACAAATTGTTCAAATGCAGTTTTTTTCTGTGAATGACACTTTGTTGGAAATTTTGTAACGAATTCAACGAGGTATGCCATGCCAACATTCGACCACTATTTCCCAGGGTTTTGATTCAAAACCAAAAAATCGAGGTGATTTTCTTCGGAATTTGGCGTTGTCATAAGGGGTGGGGGTCGTCATTTTTTTCAAAAATTGTTCAAATGCAGGTTTTTTTCTGTAAATGACACTTTGTTGGAAATTTTGTAACGAATTCAACGAGGTATGCCATTCCAACATTCGACCACTATTTCCCAGGGTTTTGATTAAAAACCGAAAATCGAGGTGATTTTCTTCGGATTTTGGCGTTGTCATAAGGGTGGGGGTCGTCATTTTTTTCACAAGTTGTTCAAATGCAGTTTTTTTTCTGTAATTGACACTTTGTTGGAAATTTTGTAACGAATTCAACGAGGTATGCCATTCCAACATTCGACCACTATTTCCCAGGGTTTTGATTAAAATATGGAAAAATCGAGCTGATTTTATCCGGATTTTGGCGTTGTCATAAGGGGTGGAAGTCGTCATTTTTTTTTCAAAAAATTGTTCAAATGCAATTTTTCTGTAAATGACACTTCGTTGGAAATTTTGTAACGAATTCAACAAGGTATGCCATTCCAACATTCGACCACTATTTTCCAGGGTTTTGATTAAAAAACCAAAAAATCGAGGTGATTTTCTTCGGAATTTGGCGTTGTCATAAGGGTGGGGGTCGTCATTTTTTTCAAAAATTGTTCAAATGCAGGTTTTTTTCTGTAATTGACACTTTGTTGGAAATTTTGTAACGAATTCAACGAGGTATGCCATTCCAACATTCGACCACTATTTCCCAGGGTTTTGATTAAAAAACCAAAAAATCGAGGTGATTTTCTTCGGATTTTGGCGTTGTCATAAGGGTGGGGGTCGTCATTTTTTTCAAAAATTGTTCAAATGCAGTTTTTTTTCTGTAAATGACACTTTGTTGGAAATTTTGTAACGAATTCAACGAGGTATGCCATTCCAACATTCGACCACTATTTCCCAGGGTTTTGATTAAAAAACCAAAAAATCGAGGTGATTTTCTTCGGATTTTGGCGTTGTCATAAGGGTGGGGGTCGTCACTTTTTTTCAAAAATTGGTTCAAATGCAATTTCTTTTCTGTAAATGACACTTTGTTGGAAATTTTGTAACGAATTCAACGAGGTATGCCATTCCAACATTCGACAACTATTTCCCAGGGTTTTGATTCAAAATCCAAAAAATCGAGGTGATTTTCTTCGGAATTTGGCGTTGTCATAAGGTTGGGGGTCGTCATTTTTTCAAAAATTGTTCAAATGCAGTTTTTTTTCTGTAAATGACACTTTGTTGAAAATTTTGTAACGAATTCAACGAGGTATGCCATTCCAACATTCGACCACTATTTCCCAGGGTTTTGATTAAAAACCGAAAATCGAGGTGATTTTCTTCAGATTTTGGCGTCGTCATAAGGGTGGGGTCGTCATTTTTTTCACAAATTGTTCAAATGTAGTTTTTTTCTGTAAATGACACTTTGTTGGAAATTTTGTAACGAATTCAACAAGGTATGCCATTCCAACATTCGACCACTATTTCCCAGGGTTTTGATTCAAAAACCAAAAAATCGAGGTGATTTTCTTCGGAATTTGGCGTTGTCATAAGGGTGGGGTCGTCATTTTTTTCAAAAATTGTTCAAATGCAGGTTTTTTCTGTAAATGACACTTTGTTGGAAATTTTGTAACGAATTCAACGAGGTATCCCATTCCAACATTCGACCACTATTTCCCAGGGTTTTGATTAAAAACCGAAAATCGAGGTGATTTTCTTCGGATTTTGGCGTTGTCATAAGGGTGGGGGTCGTCATTTTTTTCACAAATTGTTCAAATGCAGTTTTTTTTCTGTAAATGACACTTCGTTGGAAATTTTGTAACGAATTCAACGAGGTATGCCATTCCAACATTCGACCGCTATTTCCCAGGATTTTGATTAAAATATCGAAAAATCGAGCTGATTTTATCCGGATTTTGGCGTGGTCATAAGGGTGGGGGTCGTCATTTTTTTTCAAAAAATTGTTCAAATGCAATTTTTTCTGTAAATGACACTTCGTTGGAAATTTTGTAACGAATTCAACGAGGTATGCCATTCCAACATTCGACCACTATTTCCCAGGGTTTTGATTAAAAAACCGAAAAATCGAGGTGATTTTCTTCGGATTTTGGCGTTGTCATAAGGGTGGGGGTCGTCATTTTTTTCACAAATTGTTCAAATGCAGTTTTTTTCTGTAATTGACACTTTGTTGGAAATTTTGTAACGAATTCAACGAGGTATGCCATTCCAACATTCGACCACTATTTCCCAGGGTTTTGATTAAAAACCGAAAATCGAGGTGATTTTCTTCGGATTTTGGCGTTGTCATAAGGGTGGGGGTCGTCATTTTTTTCACAAATTGTTCAAATGCAGTTTTTTTTCTGTAATTGACACTTTGTTGGAAATTTTGTAACGAATTCAACGAGGTATGCCATTCCAACATTCGACCACTATTTCCCAGGGTTTTGATTAAAAACCGAAAATCGAGGTGATTTTCTTCGGATTTTGGCGTTGTCATAAGGGTGGGGTCGTCATTTTTTTCACAAATTGTTCAAATGCTGTTTTTTTCTGTAAATGACACTTCGTTGGAAATTTTGTAACGAATTCAACGAGGTATGCCATTCCAACATTCGACCACTATTTCCCAGGGTTTTGATTAAAAACCGAAAATCGAGATGATTTTCTTCGGATTTTCGAGTTGTCATAAGGGTTGGGGGTCGTCATTTTTTCACAAATTGTTCAAATGCAGTTTTTTTTCTGTAAATGACACTTCGTTGGAAATTTTGTAACGAATTCAACGAGGTATGCCATTCCAACATTCGACCACTATTTCCCAGGGTTTTGATTAAAATATCGAAAAATGGAGCTGATTTTATCCGATTTTGGCGTTGTCATAAGGGTGGGGGTCGTCATTTTTTTTCAAAAAATTGTTCAAATGCCATTTTTTCTGTAAATGACACTTTGTTGGAAATTTTGTAACGAATTCAACGAGGTATGCCATTCCAACATTCGACCACCATTTCCCAGGGTTCTGATTAAAAACTGAAAATCGTGGTGATTTTCTTCGGATTTTGGCGTTGTCATAAGGGTGGGGGTCGTCATTTTTTTACAAATTGTTCAAATGCAGTTTTTTTTCTGTGAATGACACTTTGTTGTAAATTTTGTAACGAATTCAACGAGGTATGCCATGCCAACATTCGACCACTATTTCCCAGGGTTTTGATTCAAAAACCAAAAAATCGAGGTGATTTTCTTCGGAATTTGGCGTTGTCATAAGGGTGGGGGTCGTCATTTTTTTCAAAAATTGTTCAAATGCAGGTTTTCCTGTAAATGACACTTTGTTGGAAATTTTGTAACGAATTCAACGAGGTATGCCATTCCAACATTCGACCACTATTTCCCAGGGTTTTGATTAAAAACCGAAAATCGAGGTGATTTTCTTCGGATTTTGGCGTTGTCATAAGGGTGGGGGTCGTCATTTTTTCACAAATTGTTCAAATGCAGTTTTTTTTCTGTAATTGACACTTTGTTGGAAATTTTGTAACGAATTCAACAAGGTATGCCATTCCAACATTCGACCACTATTTCCCAGGGTTTTGATTAAAATATCGAAAAATCGAGCTGATTTTATCCGGATTTTGGCGTTGTCATAAGGGTGGAAGTCGTCATTTTTTTTTCAAAAAATTGTTCAAATGCAATTTTTCTGTAAATGACACTTCGTTGGAAATTTTGTAACGAATTCAACAAGGTATGCCATTCCAACATTCGACCACTATTTCCCAGGGTTTTGATTAAAAAACCAAAAAATCGAGGTGATTTTCTTCGGAATTTGGCGTTGTCATAAGGGTGGGGTCGTCATTTTTTTCAAAAATTGTTCAAATGCAGGTTTTTTCTGTAAATGACACTTTGTTGGAAATTTTGTAACGAATTCAACGAGGTATGCCATTCCAACATTCGACCACTATTTCCCAGGGTTTTGATTAAAAAATCGAGGTGATTTTCTTCGGAATTTGGCGTTGTCATAAGGGTGGGGGTCGTCACTTTTTTTCAAAAATTGGTTCAAATGCAATTTCTTTTCTGTAAATGACACTTTGTTGGAAATTTTGTAACGAATTCAACGAGGTATGCCATTCCAACATTCGACAACTATTTCCCAGGGTTTTGATTCAAAATCCAAAAAATCGAGGTGATTTTCTTCGGAATTTGGCGTTGTCATAAGGTTGGGGGTCGTCATTTTTTTCAAAAATTGTTCAAATGCAGGTTTTTTTCTGTAAATGACACTTTGTTGAAAATTTTGTAACGAATTCAACGAGGTATGCCATTCCAACATTCGACCACTATTTCCCAGGGTTTTGATTAAAAACCGAAAATCGAGGTGATTTTCTTCAGATTTTGGCGTCGTCATAAGGGTGGGGTCGTCATTTTTTTCACAAATTGTTCAAATGTAGTTTTTTTTCTGTAAATGACACTTTGTTGGAAATTTTGTAACGAATTCAACGAGGTATGCCATTCCAACATTCGACCACTATTTCCCAGGGTTTTGATTCAAAAACCAAAAAATCGAGGTGATTTTCTTCGGAATTTGGCGTTGTCATAAGGGTGGGGTCGTCATTTTTTTCAAAAATTGTTCAAATGCAGGTTTTTTTCTGTAAATGACACTTTGTTGGAAATTTTGTAACGAATTCAACGAGGTATCCCATTCCAACATTCGACCACTATTTCCCAGGGTTTTGATTAAAAACCGAAAATCGAGGTGATTTTCTTCGGATTTTGGCGTTGTCATAAGGGTGGGGGTCGTCATTTTTTCACAAATTGTTCAAATGCAGTTTTTTTCTGTAAATGACACTTCGTTGGAAATTTTGTAACGAATTCAACGAGGTATGCCATTCCAACATTCGACCGCTATTTCCCAGGATTTTGATTAAAATATCGAAAAATCGGGCTGATTTTATCCGGATTTTGGCGTGGTCATAAGGGGTGGGGGTCGTCATTTTTTTTCAAAAATTGTTCAAATGCAATTTTTCTGTAAATGACACTTCGTTGAAAATTTTGTAACGAATTCAACGAGGTATGCCATTCCAACATTCGACCACTATTTCCCAGGGTTTTGATTAAAAAACCGAAAAATCGAGGTGATTTTCTTCGGATTTTGGCGTTGTCATAACGTGGGGGTCGTCATTTTTTTCAAAAATTGTTTAAATGCAGTTTTTTTTCTGTAAATGACACTTTGTTGAAAATTTTGTAACGAATTCAACGAGGTATGCCATTCCAACATTCGACCACTATTTCCCAGGGTTTTGATTAAAAAACCAATAAATCGAGGTGATTTTCTTCGGATTTTGGCGTTGTCATAAGGGTGGGGGTCGTCATTTTTTTTCAAAAATTTGTTCAAATGCAATTTCTTTTCTGTAAATGACACTTTGTTGGAAATTTTGTAACGAATTCAACGAGGTATGCCATTCCAACATTCGATCACTATTTCCCAGGGTTTTGATTAAAAAACCGAAAAATCGATGTGATTTTCTTCGGATTTTGGCGTTGTCATAAGGGTGGGGTCTTCATTTTTTTCGAAAAATTAGTTCAAATGATCTTTTTTCTATAAATTCCACTTTGTTGAAAATTTTGTAACGAATTCAATGAGGTATGCCATTCCAACATTCGATCACTATTTCCCAGGGTTTTGATTAAAAAACCGAAAAATCGATGTGATTTTCTTCGGATTTTGGCGTTGTCATAAGGGTGGGGGTCATCATTTTTTTCAAAAAATTGTTCAAATGCTGTTTTTTTGCTGTAAATGACACTTTGTTGGAAATTTTGTAACGAATTCAATGAGGTATGCCATTCCCACATTCGACCAGTATTTCCCAGGGTTTTGATTAAAATACCGAAAATCGAGGTGATTTGCTTCGGATTTTGGCGTCGTCATAAGGGTGGGGGTCGTCATTTTTTTTCTAAAATTGTTCAAATGCTGTTTTTTTGCTGTAAATGACACTTTGTTGGAAATTTTGTAACGAATTCAACGAGGTATGCCATTCCAACATTCGACCACTATTTCCCAGGGTTTTGATTAAAATATGGAAAATCGGGTGATTTTCTTCAGATTTTGGAGTTGTCATAAGGGTGGGGGTCGTAATTTTTTTCAAAAATTTGTTCAAATGCAATTTTTTTCTGTAAATGACTCTGTGTTGGAAATTTTGTAACGAATTCAACGAGGTATGCCATTCCAACATTCGATTACTATTTCCCAGGGTTTTGATTAAAAAACCAAAAAATCGAGGTGATTTTCTTCGAATTTGGCGTTGTCATAAGGTTGGGGGTCGTCATTTTTTTCAAAAATTGTTCAAATGCAGGTTTTTTTCTGTAAATAACACTTTGTTGAAAATTTTGTAACGAATTCAACGAGGTATGCCATTCCAACATTCGACCACTATTTCCCAGGGTTTTGATTAAAAACAAAAAATCGAGGTGATTTTCTTCAGATTTTGGCGTCGTCATAAGGGTGGGGGTCGTCATTTTTTTCACAAATTGTTCAAATGTAGTTTTTTTTCTGTAAATGACACTTTGTTGGAAATTTTGTAACGAATTCAACGAGGTATGCCATTCCAACATTCGACCACTATTTCCCAGGGTTTTGATTAAAAACCGAAAATTGAGGTGATTTTCTTCGGAATTTGGCGTTGTCATAAGGGTGGGGGTCGTCATTTTTTTCACAAATTGTTCAAATGCAGGTTTTTTTCTGTAAATGACACTTTGTTGGAAATTTTGTAACGAATTCAACGAGGTATCCCATTCCAACATTCGACCACTATTTCCCAGGGTTTTGATTAAAAACCGAAAATCGAGGTGATTTTCTTCGGATTTTGGCGTTGTCATAAGGGTGGGGGTCGTCATTTTTTTCACAAATTGTTCAAATGCAGTTTTTTTTCTGTAAATGACACTTCGTTGGAAATTTTGTAACGAATTCAACGAGGTATGCCATTCCAACATTCGACCGCTATTTCCCAGGATTTTGATTAAAATATCGAAAAATCGAGCTGATTTTATCCGGATTTTGGCGTGGTCATAAGGGTGGGGGTCGTCATTTTTTTCAAAAATTGTTTAAATGCAATTTTTTCTGTAAATGACACTTTGTTGGAAATTTTGTAACGAATTCAACGAGGTATGCCATTCCAACATTCGACCACTATTTCCCAGGGTTTTGATTAAAAAACCGAAAAATCGAGGTGATTTTCTTCGGATTTTGGCGTTGTCATAAGGGTGGGGGTCGTCATTTTTTTCAAAAATTGTTTAAATGCAGTTTTTTTCTGTAAATGACACTTTGTTGGAAATTTTGTAACGAATTCAACGAGGTATGCCATTCCAACATTCGACCACTATTTCCCAGGGTTTTGATTAAAAAACCAATAAATCGAGGTGATTTTCTTCGGATTTTGGCATTGTCATAAGGGTGGGGGTCGTTTTTTTTTTCAAAAATTTGTTCAAATGCAATTTCTTTTCTGTAAATGACACTTTGTTGGAAATTTTGTAACGAATTCAACGAGGTATGCCATTCCAACATTCGATCACTATTTCCCAGGGTTTTGATTAAAAAACCGAAAAATCGATGTGATTTTCTTCGGATTTTGGCGTTGTCATAAGGGTGGGGGTCATCATTTTTTTCGAAAAATTAGTTCAAATGATCTTTTTTTCTGTAAATTCCACTTTGTTGAAAATTTTGTAACGAATTCAATGAGGTATGCCATTCCAACATTCGACCAGTATTTCCCAGGGTTTTGATTAAAATACCGAAAATCGAGGTGATTTGCTTCGGATTTTGGCGTCGTCATAAGGGTGGGGGTCGTAATTTTTTTCAAAAATTTGTTCAAATGCAATTTTTTTCTGTAAATGACTCTGTGTTGGAAATTTTGTAACGAATTCAACGAGGTATGCCATTCCAACATTCGATTACTATTTCCCAGGGTTTTGATTAAAAAACCAAAAAAATCGAGGTGATTTTCTTCGGATTTTGGCGTTGTCATAAGGCTGGGGGTCGTCATTTTTTTCAAAAATTGTTCAAATGCAGTTTTTTTCTGTAAATGACACTTTGTTGGAAATTTTGTAACGAATTCAACGAGGTATGCCATTCCAACATTCGACCACTATTTCCCAGGGTTTTGATTAAAAAACCAAAAAATCGAGGTGATTTTCTTCGGAATTTGGCGTTGTCATAAGGGTGGGGGTCGTCATTTTTTTCAAAAATTGTTCAAATGCAGGTTTTTTTCTGTAAATGACACTTTGTTGGAAATTTGGTAACGAATTCAACGAGGTATGCCATACCAACATTCGACCACTATTTCCCAGGGTTTTGATTAAAAAACCGAAAAATCGATGTGATTTTCTTCGGATTTTGGCGTTGTCATAAGGGTGGGGGTCGTCATTTTTTTTCAAAAATTATTCAAATGATCTTTTTTTCTGTAAATTCCACTTTGTTGAAAATTTTGTAACGAATTCAACGAGGTATGCTATTCCAACATTCGACCACTATTTCCCAGGGTTTTGATTAAAATACCGAAAATCGAGGTGATTTGCTTCGGATTTTGGCGTCGTCATAAGGGTGGGGGTCGTCATTTTTTTCAAAATTGTTCAAATGCTGTTTTTTTGCTGTAAATGACACTTTGTTGAAAATTTTGTAACGATTTCAACGAGGTATGCCATTCCAACATTCGACCACTATTTCCCAGGGTTTTGATTAAAAAACCAAAAAATCGAGGTGATTTTCTTCGGATTTTGGCGTTGTCATAAGGGTGGGGGTCATAATTTTTTTCGAAAAATTAGTTCAAATGATCTTTTTTTTCTGTAAATTCAACTTTGTTGAAAATTTTGTAACGAATTCAACGAGGTATGCTATTCCAACATTCGACCACTATTTCCCAGGGCTTTGATTAAAATACCGAAAATCGAGGTGATTTTCTTCGGATTTTGGCGTCGTCATAAGGGTGTTCAAATGCAATTTTTTTCTGTAAATGACTCTGTGTTGGAAATTTTGTAACGAATTCAACGAGGTATGCCATTCCAACATTCGACCACTATTTCCCAGGGTTTTGATTCAAAAACCAAAAAATCTAGGTGATTTTCTTCGGAATTTAGCATTGTCATAAGGGTGTTCAAATGCAATTTTTTTCTGTAAATGACTCTGTGTTGGAAATTTTGTAACGAATTCAACGAGGTATGCCATTCCAACATTCGACCACTATTTCCCTGGTCTTTGATTAAAATATGGAAAATCGGGTGATTTTCTTCAGATTTTGGAGTTGTCATAAGGGTGGGGGTCGTAATTTTTTCAAAAATTTGTTCAAATGCAATTTTTTCTGTAAATGACTCTGTGTTGGAAATTTTGTAACGAATTCAACGAGGTATGTAATTCGTAATTTTTTTCAAAAATTTGTTCAAATGCAATTTTTTTCTGTAAATGACTCTGTGTTGGAAATTTTGTAACGAATTCAACGAGGTATGCCATTCCAACATTCGATTACTATTTCCCAGGGTTTTGATTAAAAAACCAAAAAATCGAGGTGATTTTCATCGGATTTTGGCGTTGTCATAAGGGTGGGGGTCGTCATTTTTTTTCAAAAATTGTTCAAATGCAGTTTTTTTCTGTAAATGACACTTTGTTGGAAATTTTGTAACGAATTCAACGAGGTATGCCATTCCAACATTCGACCACTATTTCCCAGGGTTTTGATTCAAAAACCAAAAAATCGAGGTGATTTTCTTCGGAATTTGGCGTTGTCATAAGGGTGGGGGTCGTCATTTTTTTCAAAAATTGTTCAAATGCAGGTTTTTTTCTGTAAATGACACTTTGTTGGAAATTTGGTAACGAATTCAACGAGGTATGCCATACCAACATTCGACCACTATTTCCCAAGGTTTTGATTAAAAAACCGAAAAATCGATGTGATTTTCTTCGGATTTTGGCGTTGTCATAAGGGTGGGGGGTCGTCATTTTTTTTCAAAAAATTATTCAAAAGCAATTTTTTTCTGTAAATGACACTTTGTTGGAAATTTTGTAACGAATTCAACGAGGTATGCCATTCCAACATTCGACCACTATTTCCCAGGGTTTTGATTAAAAAACCGAAAAATCGATGTGATTTTCTTCGATTTTGGCGTTGTCATAAGGGTGGGGTCATCATTTTTTTCGAAAATTAGTTCAAATGATCTTTTTTCTGTAAATTCCACTTTGTTGAAAATTTTGTAACGAATTCAACGAGGTATGCTATTCCAACATTCGACCACTATTTCCCAGGGTTTTGATTAAAATACCGAAAATCGAGGTGATTTGCTTCGGATTTTGGCGTCGTCATAAGGGTGGGGGTCGTAATTTTTTTCAAAAATTGTTCAAATGCTGTTTTTTGCTGTAAATGACACTTTGTTGGAAATTTTGTAACGAATTCAACGAGGTATGCCATTCCAACATTCGACCACTATTTTCCAGGGTTTTGATTAAAAACCAAAAAATCGAGGTGATTTTCTTCGGATTTTGGCGTTGTCATAAGGGTGGGGATCGTCATTTTTTTTCAAAAATTATTCAAATGCAATTTCTTTTCTGTAAATGACACTTTGTTGGAAGTTTTGTAACGAATTCAACGAGGTATGCCATTCCAACATTCGACCACTATTTCCCAGGGTTTTGATTAAAAACCGAAAAATCGATGTGATTTTCTTCGGATTTTGGCGTTGTCATAAGGGTGGGGGTTATCATTTTTTTCGAAAAATTAGTTCAAATGATCTTTTTTTCTGTAAATTCAACTTTGTTGAAAATTTTGTAACGAATTCAACGAGGTATGCCATTCCAACATTCGACCACTATTTCCCAGGGTTTTGATTCAAAAACCAAAAAATCGAGGTGATTTTCTTCGGAATTTGGCGTTGTCATAAGGGTGGGGGTCGTAATTTTTTTTCAAAAAATTTGTTCAAATGCAATTTTTTTTCTGTAAATGACTCTGTGTTGGAAATTTTGTAACGAATTCAACGAGGTATGCCATTCCAACATTCGACCACTATTTCCCAGGGTTTTGATTAAAAAACCAAAAAATCGAGGTGATTTTCTTCGGATTTTGGCGTTGTCATAAGGGTGGGGTCGTCATTTTTTTCAAAAATTGTTCAAATGCAGTTTTTTTTCTGTAAATGACACTTTGTTGGAAATTTGGTAACGAATTCAACGAGGTATGCCATACCAACATTCGACCACTATTTCCCAGGGTTTTGATTAAAAACCGAAAATCGAGGTGATTTTCTTCGGATTTTGGCGTTGTCATAATGGTGGGGGTCATCATTTTTTTCGAAAAATTAGTTCAAATGATCTTTTTTTTCTGTAAATTCCACTTTGTTGAAAATTTTGTAACGAATTCAACGAGGTATGCCATTCCAACATTCGACCACTATTTCCCAGGGTTTTGATTAAAATACCGAAATTCGAGGTGATTTTCTTCGGAATTTGGCGTTGTCATAAGGGTGGGGTCGTAATTTTTTTTCAAAATTTGTTCAAATGCAGTTTTTTTCTGTAAATGACACTTTGTTGGAAATTTTGTAACGACTTCAACGAGGTATGCCATTCCAACATTCGACCACTATTTCCCAGGGTTTTGATTAAAATATCGAAAAATCGAGCTGATTTTATCCGGATTTTGGCGTTGTCATAAGGGTGGGGGTCATCATTTTTTTCGAAAAATTAGTTCAAATGATCTTTTTTTCTGTAAATTCCACTTTGTTGAAAATTTTGTAACGAATTCAACGAGGTATGCTATTCCAACATTCGACCACTATTTCCCAGGGTTTTGATTAAAATACCGAAAATCGAGGTGATTTGCTTCGGATTTTGGCGTCGTCATAAGGGTGGGGGTCGTATTTTTTTCAAAAATTGTTTAAATGCTGTTTTTTTGCTGTAAATGACACTTTGTTGGAAATTTTGTAACGAATTCAACGAGGTATGCCATTCCAACATTCGACCACTATTTTCCAGGGTTTTGATTAAAAAACCAAAAAATCGAGGTGATTTTCTTCGGATTTTGGCGTTGTCATAAGGGTGGGGATCGTCATTTTTTTCAAAAATTATTCAAATGCAATTTCTTTTCTGTAAATGACACTTTGTTGGAAGTTTTGTAACGAATTCAACGAGGTATGCCATTCCAACATTCGACCACTATTTCCCAGGGTTTTGATTAAAAAACCGAAAAATCGATGTGATTTTCTTCGGATTTTGGCGTTGTCATAAGGGTGGGGGTCATCATTTTTTTCGAAAAATTAGTTCAAATGATCTTTTTTTCTGTAAATTCAACTTTGTTGAAAATTTTGTAACGAATTCAACGAGGTATGCCATTCCAACATTCGACCACTATTTCCCAGGGTTTTGATTCAAAAACCAAAAAATCGAGGTGATTTTCTTCGGATTTTGGCGTTGTCATAAGGGTGGGGGTCGTCATTTTTTTCAAAAATTGTTCAAATGCAGTTTTTTTTTTCTGTAAATGACACTTTGTTGGAAATTTGGTAACGAATTCAACGAGGTATGCCATACCAACATTCGACCACTATTTCCCAGGGTTTTGATTAAAAACCGAAAATCGAGGTGATTTTCTTCGGATTTTGGCGTTGTCATAAGGGTGGGGGGTCGTCATTTTTTTCAAAAATTGTTCAAATGCAGTTTTTTTCTGTAAATGACACTTTGTTGGAAATTTTGTAACGAATTCAACGCGGTATGCCATTCCAACATTCGACCACTATTTCCCAGGGTTTTGATTCAAAAACCAAAAAATCGAGGTGATTTTCTTCGGATTTTGTCGTCGTCATAAGGGTGGGGGTCGTCATTTTTTTTCAAAAATTGTTCAAATGCTGTTTTTTTGCTGTAAATGACACTTTGTTGGAAATTTTGTAACGAATTCAACGAGGTATGCCATTCCAACATTCGACCACTATTTCCCAGGGTTTTGATTAAAAAACCAAAAATCGAGGTGATTTTCTTCCGAATTTGGCGTTGTCATAAGGGTGGGGGTCGTCATTTTTTTTCAAATATTGTTCAAATGCAGGTTTTTTTCTGTAAATGACACGTTGTTGGAAATTTTGTAACGAATTCAACGAGGTATGCCATTCCAACATTCGACCTCTATTTCCCAGGGTTTGATTAAAAACCGAAAATCGAGGTGATTTTCTTCGGATTTTGGCGTTGTCATAAGGGGTGGGGTCGTCATTTTTTTCACAAATTGTTCAAATGCAGTTTTTTTTCTGTTAATGACACTTCGTTGGAAATTTTGTAACGAATTCAACGAGGTATGCCATTCCAACATTCGACCACTATTTCCCAGGGTTTTGATTAAAAAACCAAAAAATCGAGGTGATTTTCTTCGGATTTTGGCGTTGTCATAAGGGTGGGGGTCGTCATTTTTTTCAAAAATTTGTTCAAATGCAATTTCTTTTCTGTAAATGACACTTTGTTGGAAATTTTGTAACGAATTCAACGAGGTAATCCATTCCAACATTCGACCACTATTTCCCAGGGTTTTGATTCAAAACCAAAAAAATCGAGGTGATTTTCTTCGGAATTTGGCGTTGTCATAAGGGTGGGGGTCGTAATTTTTTTTCAAAAATTTGTTCAAATGCAATTTTTTTTCTGTAAATGACTCTGTGTTGAAAATTTTGTAACGAATTCAACGAGGTATGCCATTCCAACATTCGACCACTATTTCCCAGGGTTTTGATTCAAAAACCAAAAAATCGAGGTGATTTTCTTCGGAATTTGGCGTTGTCATAAGTGTGGGGGTCGTCATTTTTTTCACAAATTGTTCAAATGCAGTTTTTTTCTGTAAATGACACTTTGTTGGAAATTTTGTAACGAATTCAACGAGGTATGCCATTCCAACATTCGACCACTATTTCCCAGGCTTTTGATTAAAAACCGAAAATCGAGGTGATTTTCTTCGGTTTTTGGCGTTGTCATAAGGGTGGGGGTCGTCATTTTTTTCACAAATTGTTCAAATGCAGTTTTTTTCTGTAAATGACACTTCGTTGGAAATTTTGTAACGAATTCAACGAGGTATGCCATTCCAACATTCGACCACTATTTCCCAGGGTTTTGATTAAAAAACCAAAAAATCGAGGTGATTTTCTTCGGATTTTGGCGTTGTCATAAGGGTGGCGGTCGTCATTTTTTTTCAAAAATTTGTTCAAATGCAATTTCTTTTCTGTAAATGACACGTTGTTGGAAATTTTGTAACGAATTCAACGAGGTATGCCATTCCAACATTCGACCACTATTTCCCAGGGTTTTGATTCAAAAACCAAAAAATCGAGGTGATTTTCTTCGGATTTTGGCGTCGTCATAAGGGTGGGGGTCGTCATTTTTTCAAAAATTGTTCAAATGCAGGTTTTTTTCTGTAAATGACACTTTGTTGGAAATTTTGTAACGAATTCAACGAGGTGTGCCATTCCAACATTCGACCACTATTTCCCAGGGTTTTGATTCAAAAAACCAAAAAATCGAGGTGATTTTCTTCGGAATTTGGCGTTGTCATAAGGGTGGGGGTCGTAATTTTTTTTTCAAAAATTTGTTCAAATGCAATTTTTTTTCTGTAAATGACTCTGTGTTGGAAATTTTGTAACGAATTCAACGAGGTATGCCATTCCAACATTCGACCACTATTTCCCAGGGTTTTGATTCAAAAACCAAAAATCGAGGTGATTTTCTTCAGATTTTGGCGTCGTCATAAGGGTGGGGGTCGTCATTTTTTTTCAAAAATTGTTCAAATGCAGGTTTTTTTCTGTAAATGACACTTTGTTGGAAATTTTGTAACGAATTCAACGAGGTATGCCATTCCAACATTCGACCACTATTTCCCAGGGTTTTGATTCAAAAACCAAAAAAATCGAGGTGATTTTCTTCGGAATTTGGCGTCGTCATAAGGGTGGGGTCGTCATTTTTTTTTAAAAATTGTTCAAATGCAGGTTTTTTTCTGTAAATGACACTTTGTTGGAAATTTTATAACGAATTCAACCAGGTATTCCATTCCAACATTCGACCACTATTTCCCAGGGTTTTGATTAAAAACCAAAAACTCGAGGTGATTTTCTTCGGAATTTGGCGTTGTCATAAGGGTGGGGGTCGTAATTTTTTTTCAAAAATTTGTTCAAATGCAATTTTTTTTCTGTAAATGACTCTGTGTTGGAAATTTTGTAACGAATTCAACGAGGTATGCCATTCCAACATTCGACCACTATTTCCCAGGGTTTTGATTCAAAAACCAAAAAATCGAGGTGATTTTCTTCGGAATTTGGCGTTGTCATAAGTGGGGGTCGTCATTTTTTTCACAAATTGTTCAAATGCAGTTTTTTTTTCTGTAAATGACACTTCGTTGGAAATTTTGTAACGAATTCAACGAGGTATGCCATACCAACATTCGACCACTATTTCCCAGGGTTTTGATTAAAAACCGAAAATCGAGGTGATTTTCTTCGGATCTTGGCGTTGTCATAAGGGTGGGGGCCATCATTTTTTTCGAAAAATTAGTTCAAATGATCTTTTTTCCTGTAAATTCCACCTTGTTGAAAATTTATTAACGAATTCAACGATGTATGCTATTCCAACATTCGACCACTATCTCCCAGGGTTTTGATTAAAATACCGAAAATCGAGGTGATTTTCTTCGGATTTTGGCGTCGTCATAAGGGTGGGGTCGTCATTTTTTTCAAAAATTTGTTCAAATGCAATTTCTTTTCTGTAAATGACACTTTTTGGAAATTTTGTAACGAATTCAACGAGGTATGCCATTCCAACATTCGACCACTATTTCCCAGGGTTTTGATTCAAAAACCAAAAAATCGAGGTGATTTTCTTCGGAATTTGGCGTTGTCATAAGGGTGGGGGTCGTAATTTTTTTTTCAAAAATTTGTTCAAATGCAATTTTTTTCTGTAAATGACTCTGTGTTGGAAATTTTGTAACGAATTCAACGAGGTATGCCATTCCAACATTCGACCACTATTTCCCAGGGTTTTGATTCAAAAACCAAAAAATCGAGGTGATTTTCTTCGGAATTTGACGTTGTCATAAGTGTGGGGGTCGTCATTTTTTTCACAAATTGTTCAAATGCAGTTTTTTTTCTGTAAATGACACTTCGTTGGAAATTTTGTAACGAATTCAACGAGGTATGCCATTCCAAGATTCGACCACTATTTCCCAGGCTTTTGATTAAAAATCGAAAATCGAGGTGATTTTCTTCGGTTTTTGGCGTTGTCATAAGGGTGGGGGTCGTCATTTTTTCACAAATTGTTCAAATGCAGTTTTTTTTCTGTAAATGACACTTCGTTGGAAATTTTGTAACGAATTCAACGAGGTATGCCATTCCAACATTCGACCACTATTTCCCAGGGTTTTGATTAAAAAACCAAAAAATCGAGGTGATTTTCTTCGGATTTTGGCGTTGTCATAAGGGTGGCGGTCGTCATTTTTTTCAAAAATTTGTTCAAATGCAATTTCTTTTCTGTAAATGACACTTTGTTGGAAATTTTGTAACGAATTCAACGAGGTATGCCATTCCAACATTCGACCACTATTTCCCAGGGTTTTGATTCAAAAACCAAAAAATCGAGGTGATTTTCTTCGGATTTTGGCGTCGTCATAAGGGTGGGGGTCGTCATTTTTTTTCAAAAATTGTTCAAATGCAGGTTTTTTTCTCTAAATGACACTTTGTTGGAAATTTTGTAACGAATTCAACGAGGTGTGCCATTCCAACATTCGACCACTATTTCCCAGGGTTTTGATTCAAAAACCAAAAAATCGAGGTGATTTTCTTCGGATTTTGGCGTCGTCATAAGGGTGGGGGTCGTCATTTTTTTCAAAAATTGTTCAAATGCAGGTTTTTTTTCTGTAAATGACACTTTGTTGGAAATTTTGTAACGAATTCAACGAGGTGTGCCATTCCAACATTCGACCACTATTTCCCAGGGTTTTGATTCAAAAACCAAAAAATCGAGGTGATTTTCTTCGGAATTTGGCGTTGTCATAAGGGTGGGGGTCGTAATTTTTTTTCAAAAATTTGTTCAAATGCAATTTTTTTTCTGTAAATGACTCTGTGTTGGAAATTTTGTAACGAATTCAACGAGGTATGCCATTCCAACATTCGACCACTATTTCCCAGGGTTTTGATTCAAAAACCAAAAAATCGAGGTGATTTTCTTCGGATTTTGGCGTCGTCATAAGGGTGGGGGTCGTCATTTTTTTCAAAAATTGTTCAAATGCAGGTTTTTTTCTGTAAATGACACTTTGTTGGAAATTTTGTAACGAATTCAACGAGGTATGCCATTCCAACATTCGACCACTATTTCCCAGGGTTTTGATTCAAAAACCAAAAAATCGAGGTGATTTTCTTCGGAATTTGGCGTCGTCATAAGGGTGGGGGTCGTCATTTTTTTTCAAAAATTGTTCAAATGCAGGTTTTTTTCTGTAAATGACACTTTGTTGGAAATTTTGTAACGAATTCAACGAGGTATGCCATTCCAACATTCGACCACTATTTCCCAGGGTTTTGATTCAAAACCAAAAACTCGAGGTGATTTTCTTCGGAATTTGGCGTTGTCATAAGGGTGGGGGTCGTAAATTTTTTTTTCAAAAATTTGTTCAAATGCAATTTTTTTCTGTAAATGACTCTGTGTTGGAAATTTTGTAACGAATTCAACGAGGTATGCCATTCCAACATTCGACCACTATTTCCCAGGGTTTTGATTCAAAAACCAAAAAATCGAGGTGATTTTCTTCGGAATTTGGCGTTGTCATAAGTGGGGGTCGTCATTTTTTTTCACAAATTGTTCAAATGCAGTTTTTTTTCTGTAAATGACACTTCGTTGGAAATTTTGTAACGAATTCAACGAGGTATGCCATACCAACATTCGACCACTATTTCCCAGGGTTTTGATTAAAAACCGAAAATCGAGGTGATTTTCTTCGGATCTTGGCGTTGTCATAAGGGTGGGGGCCATCATTTTTTTCGAAAAATTAGTTCAAATGATCTTTTTTCCTGTAAATTCCACCTTGTTGAAAATTTATTAACGAATTCAACGATGTATGCTATTCCAACATTCGACCACTATCTCCCAGGGTTTTGATTAAAATACCGAAAATCGAGGTGATTTTCTTCGGATTTTGGCGTCGTCATAAGGGTGGGGGTCGTCATTTTTTTTCAAAAATTTGTTCAAATGCAATTTCTTTTCTGTAAATGACACTTTTTGGAAATTTTGTAACGAATTCAACGAGGTATGCCATTCCAACATTCGACCACTATTTCCCAGGGTTTTGATTCAAAAACCAAAAAATCGAGGTGATTTTCTTCGGAATTTGGCGTTGTCATAAGGGTGGGGGTCGTATTTTTTTTCAAAAATTTGTTCAAATGCAATTTTTTTCTGTAAATGACTCTGTGTTGGAAATTTTGTAACGAATTCAACGAGGTATGCCATTCCAACATTCGACCACTATTTCCCAGGGTTTTGATTCAAAAACCAAAAAATCGAGGTGATTTTCTTCGGAATTTGACGTTGTCATAAGTGTGGGGTCGTCATTTTTTTCACAAATTGTTCAAATGCAGTTTTTTTCTGTAAATGACACTTCGTTGGAAATTTTGTAACGAATTCAACGAGGTATGCCATTCCAAGATTCGACCACTATTTCCCAGGCTTTTGATTAAAAATCGAAAATCGAGGTGATTTTCTTCGGTTTTTGGCGTTGTCATAAGGGTGGGGGTCGTCATTTTTTTCACAAATTGTTCAAATGCAGTTTTTTTTCTGTAAATGACACTTCGTTGGAAATTTTGTAACGAATTCAACGAGGTATGCCATTCCAACATTCGACCACTATTTCCCAGGGTTTTGATTAAAAAACCAAAAAATCGAGGTGATTTTCTTCGGATTTTGGCGTTGTCATAAGGGTGGCGGTCGTCATTTTTTTTCAAAAATTTGTTCAAATGCAATTTCTTTTCTGTAAATGACACTTTGTTGGAAATTTTGTAACGAATTCAACGAGGTATGCCATTCCAACATTCGACCACTATTTCCCAGGGTTTTGATTCAAAAACCAAAAAATCGAGGTGATTTTCTTCGGATTTTGGCGTCGTCATAAGGGTGGGGGTCGTCATTTTTTTTCAAAAATTGTTCAAATGCAGGTTTTTTTTCTAAATGACACTTTGTTGGAAATTTTGTAACGAATTCAACGAGGTGTGCCATTCCAACATTCGACCACTATTTCCCAGGGTTTTGATTCAAAACCAAAAAATCGAGGTGATTTTCTTCGGAATTTGGCGTTGTCATAAGGGTGGGGGTCGTAATTTTTTTTCAAAAATTTGTTCAAATGCAATTTTTTCTGTAAATGACTCTGTGTTGGAAATTTTGTAACGAATTCAACGAGGTATGCCATTCCAACATTCGACCACTATTTCCCAGGGTTTTGATTCAAAAACCAAAAAATCGAGGTGATTTTCTTCGGATTTTGGCGTCGTCATAAGGGTGGGGGTCGTCATTTTTTTTCAAAAAATTGTTCAAATGCAGGGTTTTTTCTGTAAATGACACTTTGTTGGAAATTTTGTAACGAATTCAACGAGGTATGCCATTCCAACATTCGACCACTATTTCCCAGGGTTTTGATTCAAAACCAAAAAATCGAGGTGATTTTCTTCGGAATTTGGCGTTGTCATAAGTGGGGTCGTCATTTTTTTCACAAATTGTTCAAATGCAGTTTTTTTCTGTAAATGACACTTCGTTGGAAATTTTGTAACGAATTCAACGAGGTATGCCATTCCAACATTCGACCACTATTTCCCAGGGTTTTGATTAAAAACCGAAAATCGAGGTGATTTTCTTCGGTTTTTGGCGTTGTCATAAGGGTGGGGGTCGTCATTTTTTTTCAAAAATTGTTCAAATGCAGGTTTTTTTCTGTAAATGACACTTTGTTGGAAATTTTGTAACGAATTCAACGAGGTATGCCATTCCAACATTCGACCACTATTTCCCAGGGTTTTGATTCAAAAACCAAAAAATCGAGGTGATTTTCTTCGGAATTTGGCGTCGTCATAAGGGTGGGGGTCGTCATTTTTTTCAAAAATTGTTCAAATGCAGGTTTTTTTCTGTAAATGACACTTTGTTGGAAATTTTGTAACGAATTCAACGAGGTATGCCATTCCAACATTCGACCACTATTTCCCAGGGTTTTGATTAAAAACCGAAAATCGAGGTGATTTTCTTCGGTTTTTGGCGTTGTCATAAGGGTGGGGGTCGTCATTTTTTTCACAAATTGTTCAAATGCAGTTTTTTTTCTGTAAATGACACTTCGTTGGAAATTTTGTAACGAATTCAACGAGGTATGCCATACCAACATTCGACCACTATTTCCCAGGGTTTTGATTAAAAACCGAAAATCGAGGTGATTTTCTTCGGATTTTGGCGTTGTCATAAGGGTGGGGGCCATCATTTTTTTCGAAAAATTAGTTCAAATGATCTTTTTTTCTGTAAATTCCACCTTGTTGAAAATTTAGTAACGAATTCAACGATGTATGCTATTCCAACATTCGACCACTATCTCCCAGGGTTTTGATTAAAATACCGAAAATCGAGGTGATTTTCTTCGGATTTTCGCGTCGTCATAAGGGTGGGGGTCGTCATTTTTTTTCAAAAATTTGTTCAAATGCAATTTCTTTTCTGTAAATGACACTTTGTTGGAAATTTTGTAACGAATTCAACGAGGTATGCCATTCCAACATTCGACCACTATTTCCCAGGGTTTTGATTCAAAAACCAAAAAATCGAGGTGATTTTCTTCGGAATTTGGCGTTGTCATTAGAGTGGGGGTCGTCATTTTTTTCACAAATTGTTCAAATGCAGTTTTTTTTCTGTAAATGACACTTCGTTGGAAATTTTGTAACGAATTCAACGAGGTATGCCATTCCAACATTCGACCACTATTTCCCAGGGTTTTGATTAAAAACCGAAAATCGAGGTGATTTTCTTCGGATTTTGGCGTTGTCATAAGGGTGGGGGTCGTCATTTTTTTTCAAAAATTATTCAAATGCAATTTCTTTTCTGTAAATGACACTTTGTTGGAAATTTTGTAACGAATTCAACGAGGTATGCCATTCCAACATTCGACCACTATTTCCCAAGGTTTTGATTCAAAAACCAAAAAATCGCGGTGATTTTCTTCGGAATTTGGCGTTGTCATTAGGGTGGGGGTCGTCATTTTTTCACAAATTGTTCAAATGCAGTTTTTTTTTCTGTAAATGGCACTTCGCTGGAAATTTTGTAACGAATTCAATGAGGTATGCCATTCCAACATTCGACCACTATTTCCCAGGGTTTTGATTAAAATATCGAAAAATCGAGCTGATTTTATCCGGATTTTGGCGTTGTCATAAGGGTGGGGTCGTCATTTTTTTTTCAAAAAATTGTTCAAATGCAATTTTTTCTGTAAATGACACTTTGTTGGAAATTTCGTAACGAATTCAACGAGGTATGCCATTCCAACATTCGACCACTATTTCCCAGGCTTTTGATTAAAAACCGAAAATCGAGGTGATTTTCTTCGGTTTTTGGCGTTGTCATAAGGGTGGGGGTCGTCATTTTTTTCACAAATTGTTCAAATGCAGTTTTTTTTCTGTAAATGACACTTCGTTGGAAATTTTGTAACGAATTCAACGAGGTATGCCATTCCAACATTCGACCACTATTTCCCAGGGTTTTGATTAAAAAACCAAAAAATCGAGGTGATTTTCTTTGGATTTTGGCGTTGTCATAA
This sequence comes from Drosophila carrolli, assembly GCA_018152295.1. Classification (NCBI taxonomy): domain Eukaryota; kingdom Metazoa; phylum Arthropoda; class Insecta; order Diptera; family Drosophilidae; genus Drosophila; species Drosophila carrolli. Next base: position 40,501 of record JAECXJ010000082.1, read on the forward strand.
GGGTGGCGGTCGTCATTTTTTTTCAAAAATTTGTTCAAATGCAATTTCTTTTCTGTAAATGACACTTTGTTGGAAATTTTGTAACGAATTCAACGAGGTATGCCATTCCAACATTCGACCACTATTTCCCAGGGTTTTGATTCAAAACCAAAAAAATCGAGGTGATTTTCTTCGGATTTTGGCGTCGTCATAAGGGTGGGGGTCGTCATTTTTTTTCAAAAATTGTTCAAATGCAGGTTTTTTTTCTGTAAATGACACTTTGTTGGAAATTTTGTAACGAATTCAACGAGGTGTGCCATTCCAACATTCGACCACTATTTCCCAGGGTTTTGATTCAAAAACCAAAAAATCGAGGTGATTTTCTTCGGAATTTGGCGTTGTCATAAGGGTGGGGGTCGTAATTTTTTTTCAAAAAATTTGTTCAAATGCAATTTTTTTTCTGTAAATGACTCTGTGTTGGAAATTTTGTAACGAATTCAACGAGGTATGCCATTCCAACATTCGACCACTATTTCCCAGGGTTTTGATTCAAAACCAAAAAATCGAGGTGATTTTCTTCAGATTTTGGCGTCGTCATAAGGGTGGGGGTCGTCATTTTTTTTCAAAAATTGTTCAAATGCAGGTTTTTTCTGTAAATGACACTTTGTTGGAAATTTTGTAACGAATTCAACGAGGTATGCCATTCCAACATTCGAGCACTATTTCCCAGGGTTTTGATTCAAAAACCAAAAACTCGAGGTGATTTTCTTCGGAATTTGGCGTTGTCATAAGGGTGGGGGTCGTAATTTTTTTTCAAAAATTTGTTCAAATGCAATTTTTTTCTGTAAATGACTCTGTGTTGGAAATTTTGTAACGAATTCAACGAGGTATGCCATTCCAACATTCGACCACTATTTCCCAGGGTTTTGATTCAAAACCAAAAAATCGAGGTGATTTTCTTCGGAATTTGGCGTTGTCATAAGTGGGGGTCGTCATTTTTTTCACAAATTGTTCAAATGCAGTTTTTTTTCTGTAAATGACACTTCGTTGGAAATTTTGTAACGAATTCAACGAGGTATGCCATTCCAACATTCGACCACTATTTCCCAGGGTTTTGATTAAAAACCGAAAATCGAGGTGATTTTCTTCGGTTTTTGGCGTTGTCATAAGGGTGGGGGTCGTCATTTTTTTCACAAATTGTTCAAATGCAGTTTTTTTTCTGTAAATGACACTTCGTTGGAAATTTTGTAACGAATTCAACGAGGTATGCCATACCAACATTCGACCACTATTTCCCAGGGTTTTGATTAAAAACCGAAAATCGAGGTGATTTTCTTCGGATTTTGGCGTTGTCATAAGGGTGGGGGCCATCATTTTTTTCGAAAAATTAGTTCAAATGATCTTTTTTCCTGTAAATTCCACCTTGTTGAAAATTTATTAACGAATTCAACGATGTATGCTATTCCAACATTCGACCACTATCTCCCAGGGTTTTGATTAAAATACCGAAAATCGAGGTGATTTTCTTCGGATTTTGGCGTCGTCATAAGGGTGGGGGTCGTCATTTTTTTCAAAAATTTGTTCAAATGCAATTTCTTTTCTGTAAATTACACTTTTTTGGAAATTTTGTAACGAATACAACGAGGTATGCCATTCCAACATTCGACCACTATTTCCCAGGGTTTTGATTCAAAAACCAAAAAATCGAGGTGATTTTCTTCGGAATTTGGCGTTGTCATAAGGGTGGGGGTCGTAATTTTTTTTCAAAAATTTGTTCAAATGTAATTTTTTTCTGTAAATGACTCTGTGTTGGAAATTTTGTAACGAATTCAACGAGGTATGCCATTCCAACATTCGACCACTATTTCCCAGGGTTTTGATTCAAAAACCAAAAAATCGAGGTGATTTTCTTCGGAATTTGGCGTTGTCATAAGTGTGGGGGTCGTCATTTTTTCACAAATTGTTCAAATGCAGTTTTTTTTCTGTAAATGACACTTCGTTGGAAATTTTGTAACGAATTCAACGAGGTATGCCATTCCAACATTCGACCACTATTTCCCAGGCTTTTGATTAAAAATCGAAAATCGAGGTGATTTTCTTCGGTTTTTGGCGTTGTCATAAGGGTGGGGGTCGTCATTTTTTTCACAAATTGTTCAAATGCAGTTTTTTTCTGTAAATGACACTTCGTTGGAAATTTTGTAACGAATTCAACGAGGTATGCCATTCCAACATTCGACCACTATTTCCCAGGGTTTTGATTAAAAAACCAAAAAATCGAGGTGATTTTCTTCGGATTTTGGCGTTGTCATAAGGGTGGCGGTCGTCATTTTTTTTCAAAAATTTGTTCAAATGCAATTTCTTTTCTGTAAATGACACTTTGTTGGAAATTTTGTAACGAATTCAACGAGGTATGCCATTCCAACATTCGACCACTATTTCCCAGGGTTTTGATTCAAAAACCAAAAAATCGAGGTGATGTTCTTCGGATTTTGGCGTCGTCATAAGGGTGGGGGTCGTCATTTTTTTTCAAAAATTGTTCAAATGCAGGTTTTTTTCTCTAAATGACACTTTGTTGGAAATTTTGTAACGAATTCAACGAGGTGTGCCATTCCAACATTCGACCACTATTTCCCAGGGTTTTGATTCAAAACCAAAAAATCGAGGTGATTTTCTTCGGAATTTGGCGTTGTCATAAGGGTGGGGGTCGTAATTTTTTTTCAAAATTTGTTCAAATGCAATTTTTTTCTGTAAATGACTCTGTGTTGGAAATTTTGTAACGAATTCAACGAGGTATGCCATTCCAACATTCGACCACTATTTCCCAGGGTTTTGATTCAAAAACCAAAAAATCGAGGTGATTTTCTTCGGATTTTGGCGTCGGCATAAGGGTGGGGGTCGTCATTTTTTTCAAAAATTGTTCAAATGCAGGTTTTTTTCTGTAAATGACACTTTGTTGGAAATTTTGTAACGAATTCAACGAGGTATGCCATTCCAACATTCGACCACTATTTCCCAGGGTTTTGATTCAAAAACCAAAAAATCGAGGTGATTTTCTTCGGAATTTGGCGTTGTCATAAGTGGGGGTCGTCATTTTTTTTCAAAATTTGTTCAAATGCAATTTTTTTCTGTAAATGACTCTGTGTTGGAAATTTTGTAACGAATTCAACGAGGTATGCCATTCCAACATTCGACCACTATTTCCCAGGGTTTTGATTCAAAAACCAAAAAATCGAGGTGATTTTCTTCGGAATTTGGCGTTGTCATAAGTGGGGGTCGTCATTTTTTTCACAAATTGTTCAAATGCAGTTTTTTTCTGTAAATGACACTTCGTTGGAAATTTTGTAACGAATTCAACGAGGTATGCCATTCCAACATTCGACCACTATTTCCCAGGGTTTTGATTAAAAACCGAAAATCGAGGTGATTTTCTTCGGTTTTTGGCGTTGTCATAAGGGTGGGGGTCGTCATTTTTTTCACAAATTGTTCAAATGCAGTTTTTTTTCTGTAAATGACACTTCGTTGGAAATTTTGTAACGAATTCAACGAGGTATGCCATACCAACATTCGACCACTATTTCCCAGGGTTTTGATTAAAAACCGAAAATCGAGGTGATTTTCTTCGGATTTTGGCGTTGTCATAAGGGTGGGGGCCATCATTTTTTTCGAAAAATTAGTTCAAATGATCTTTTTTCCTGTAAATTCCACCTTGTTGAAAATTTATTAACGAATTCAACGATGTATGCTATTCCAACATTCGACCACTATCTCCCAGGGTTTTGATTAAAATACCGAAAATCGAGGTGATTTTCTTCGGATTTTGGCGTCGTCATAAGGGTGGGGGTCGTCATTTTTTTCAAAAATTTGTTCAAATGCAATTTCTTTTCTGTAAATTACACTTTTTGGAAATTTTGTAACGAATACAACGAGGTATGCCATTCCAACATTCGACCACTATTTCCCAGGGTTTTGATTCAAAAACCAAAAAATCGAGGTGATTTTCTTCGGAATTTGGCGTTGTCATAAGGGTGGGGGTCGTAATTTTTTTTCAAAATTTGTTCAAATGTAATTTTTTTCTGTAAATGACTCTGTGTTGGAAATTTTGTAACGAATTCAACGAGGTATGCCATTCCAACATTCGACCACTATTTCCCAGGGTTTTGATTCAAAAACCAAAAAATCGAGGTGATTTTCTTCGGAATTTGGCGTTGTCATAAGTGTGGGGGTCGTCATTTTTTTCACAAATTGTTCAAATGCAGTTTTTTTTCTGTAAATGACACTTCGTTGGAAATTTTGTAACGAATTCAACGAGGTATGCCATTCCAACATTCGACCACTATTTCCCAGGCTTTTGATTAAAAATCGAAAATCGAGGTGATTTTCTTCGGTTTTTGGCGTTGTCATAAGGGTGGGGTCGTCATTTTTTTCACAAATTGTTCAAATGCAGTTTTTTTCTGTAAATGACACTTCGTTGGAAATTTTGTAACGAATTCAACGAGGTATGCCATTCCAACATTCGACCACTATTTCCCAGGGTTTTGATTAAAAAACCAAAAAATCGAGGTGATTTTCTTCGGATTTTGGCGTTGTCATAAGGGTGGCGGTCGTCATTTTTTTCAAAAATTTGTTCAAATGCAATTTCTTTTCTGTAAATGACACTTTGTTGGAAATTTTGTAACGAATTCAACGAGGTATGCCATTCCAACATTCGACCACTATTTCCCAGGGTTTTGATTCAAAAACCAAAAAATCGAGGTGATGTTCTTCGGATTTTGGCGTCGTCATAAGGGTGGGGGTCGTCATTTTTTTTCAAAAATTGTTCAAATGCAGGTTTTTTCTCTAAATGACACTTTGTTGGAAATTTTGTAACGAATTCAACGAGGTGTGCCATTCCAACATTCGACCACTATTTCCCAGGGTTTTGATTCAAAAACCAAAAAATCGAGGTGATTTTCTTCGGAATTTGGCGTTGTCATAAGGGTGGGGGTCGTAATTTTTTTTCAAAAATTTGTTCAAATGCAATTTTTTTCTGTAAATGACTCTGTGTTGGAAATTTTGTAACGAATTCAACGAGGTATGCCATTCCAACATTCGACCACTATTTCCCAGGGTTTTGATTCAAAAACCAAAAAATCGAGGTGATTTTCTTCGGATTTTGGCGTCGGCATAAGGGTGGGGGTCGTCATTTTTTTCAAAAATTGTTCAAATGCAGGTTTTTTTCTGTAAATGACACTTTGTTGGAAATTTTGTAACGAATTCAACGAGGTATGCCATTCCAACATTCGACCACTATTTCCCAGGGTTTTGATTCAAAAACCAAAAAATCGAGGTGATTTTCTTCGGAATTTGGCGTTGTCATAAGTGGGGGTCGTCATTTTTTTCACAAATTGTTCAAATGCAGTTTTTTTCTGTAAGTGACACTTCGTTGGAAATTTTGTAACGAATTCAACGAGGTATGCCATTCCAACATTCGACCACTATTTCCCAGGGTTTTGATTAAAAACCGAAAATCGAGGTGATTTTCTTCGGTTTTTGGCGTTGTCATAAGGGTGGGGGTCGTCATTTTTTTTCAAAAATTGTTCAAATGCAGGTTTTTTTCTGTAAATGACACTTTGTTGGAAATTTTGTAACGAATTCAACGAGGTATGCCATTCCAACATTCGACCACTATTTCCCAGGGTTTTGATTCAAAAACCAAAAAATCGAGGTGATTTTCTTCGGATTTTGGCGTTGTCATAAGGGTGGGGGCCATCATTTTTTCGAAAAATTGGTTCAAATGATCTTTTTTCCTGTAAATTCCACCTTGTTGAAAATTTATTAACGAATTCAACGATGTATGCTATTCCAACATTCGACCACTATCTCCCAGGGTTTTGATTAAAATACCGAAAATCGAGGTGATTTTCTTCGGATTTTCGCGTCGTCATAAGGGTGGGGGTCGTCATTTTTTTTCAAAAATTTGTTCAAATGCAATTTCTTTTCTGTAAATGACACTTTGTTGGAAATTTTGTAACGAATTCAACGAGGTATGCCATTCCAACATTCGACCACTATTTCCCAGGGTTTTGATTAAAAAACCAAAAAATCGAGGTGATTTTCTTCGGATTTTGGCGTCGTCATAAGGGTGGGGTCGTCATTTTTTTCAAAAATTGTTCAAATGCAGGTTTTTTTCTGTAAATGACACTTTGTTGGAAATTTTGTAACGAATTCAACGAGGTATGCCATTCCAACATTCGACCACTATTTCCCAGGGTTTTGATTCAAAAACCAAAAAATCGAGGTGATTTTCTTCGGAATTTGGCGTTGTCATAAGTGGGGGTCGTCATTTTTTCACAAATTGTTCAAATGCAGTTTTTTTCTGTAAATGACACTTCGTTGGAAATTTTGTAACGAATTCAACGAGGTATGCCATTCCAACATTCGACCACTATTTCCCAGGGTTTTGATTAAAAACCGAAAATCGAGGTGATTTTCTTCGGTTTTTGGCGTTGTCATAAGGGTGGGGGTCGTCATTTTTTTTCAAAAATTGTTCAAATGCAGGTTTTTTTCTGTAAATGACACTTTGTTGGAAATTTTGTAACGAATTCAACGAGGTATGCCATTCCAACATTCGACCACTATTTCCCAGGGTTTTGATTCAAAAACCAAAAAATCGAGGTGTTTTTCTTCGGAATTTGGCGTTGTCATAAGGGTGGGGGTCGTCTTTTTTTTTCAAAAATTGTTCAAATGCAGGTTTTTTCTGTAAATGACACTTTGTTTGAAATTTTGTAACGAATTCAACGAGGTATGCCATTCCAACATTCGACCACTATTTCCCAGGGTTTTGATTAAAAACCGAAAATCGAGGTGATTTTCTTCGGTTTTTGGCGTTGTCATAAGGGTGGGGGTCGTCATTTTTTTCACAAATTGTTCAAATGCAGTTTTTTTTCTGTAAATGACACTTTGTTGGAAATTTTGTAACGAATTCAACGAGGTATGCCATACCAACATTCGACCACTATTTCCCAGGGTTTTGATTAAAAACCGAAAATCGAGGTGATTTTCTTCGGATTTTGGCGTTGTCATAAGGGTGGGGGCCATCATTTTTTTCGAAAAATTAGTTCAAATGATCTTTTTTTCTGTAAATTCCACCTTGTTGAAAATTTAGTAACGAATTCAACGATGTATGCTATTCCAACATTCGACCACTATCTCCCAGGGTTTTGATTAAAATACCGAAAATCGAGGTGATTTTCTTCGGATTTTCGCGTCGTCATAAGGGTGGGGGTCGTCATTTTTTTCAAAAATTTGTTCAAATGCAATTTCTTTTCTGTAAATGACACTTTGTTGGAAATTTTGTAACGAATTCAACGAGGTATGCCATTCCAACATTCGACCACTATTTCCCAGGGTTTTGATTCAAAAACCAAAAAATCGAGGTGATTTTCTTCGGAATTTGGCGTTGTCATTAGAGTGGGGGTCGTCATTTTTTTCACAAATTGTTCAAATGCAGTTTTTTTTCTGTAAATGACACTTCGTTGGAAATTTTGTAACGAATTCAACGAGGTATGCCATTCCAACATTCGACCACTATTTCCCAGGGTTTTGATTAAAAACCGAAAACCGAGGTGATTTTCTTCAGATTTTGGCGTTGTCATAAGGGTGGGGGTCGTCATTTTTTTCAAAAATTATTCAAATGCAATTTCTTTTCTGTAAATGACACTTTGTTGGAAATTTTGTAACGAATTCAACGAGGTATGCCATTCCAACATTCGACCACTATTTCCCAAGGTTTTGATTCAAAACCAAAAAATCGCGGTGATTTTCTTCGGAATTTGGCGTTGTCATTAGGGTGGGGGTCGTCATTTTTTCACAAATTGTTCAAATGCAGTTTTTTTTCTGTAAATGGCACTTCGCTGGAAATTTTGTAACGAATTCAATGAGGTATGCCATTCCAACATTCGACCACTATTTCCCAGGGTTTTGATTAAAATATCGAAAAATCGAGCTGATTTTATCCGGATTTTGGCGTTGTCATAAGGGTGGGGGTCGTCATTTTTTTTTCAAAAAATTGTTCAAATGCAATTTTTTCTGTAAATGACACTTTGTTGGAAATTTCGTAACGAATTCAACGAGGTATGCCATTCCAACATTCGACCACTATTTCCCAGGCTTTTGATTAAAAACCGAAAATCGAGGTGATTTTCTTCGGTTTTTGGCGTTGTCATAAGGGTGGGGGTCGTCATTTTTTTCACAAATTGTTCAAATGCAGTTTTTTTTCTGTAAATGACACTTCGTTGGAAATTTTGTAACGAATTCAACGAGGTATGCCATTCCAACATTCGACCACTATTTCCCAGGGTTTTGATTAAAAAACCAAAAAATCGAGGTGATTTTCTTCGGATTTTGGCGTTGTCATAAGGGTGGCGGTCGTCATTTTTTTCAAAAATTTGTTCAAATGCAATTTCTTTTCTGTAAATGACACTTTGTTGGAAATTTTGTAACGAATTCAACGAGGTATGCCATTCCAACATTCGACCACTATTTCCCAGGGTTTTGATTCAAAAACCAAAAAATCGAGGTGATTTTCTTCGGATTTTGGCGTCGTCATAAGGGTGGGGGTCGTCATTTTTTTTCAAAAATTGTTCAAATGCAGGTTTTTTTTCTGTAAATGACACTTTGTTGGAAATTTTGTAACGAATTCAACGAGGTGTGCCATTCCAACATTCGTCCACTATTTCCCAGGGTTTTGATTCAAAAACCAAAAAATCGAGGTGATTTTCTTCGGAATTTGGCGTTGTCATAAGGGTGGGGTCGTAATTTTTTTTTCAAAAATTTGTTCAAATGCAATTTTTTTTCTGTAAATGACTCTGTGTTGGAAATTTTGTAAAGAATTCAACGAGGTATGCCATTCCAACATTCGACCACTATTTCCCAGGGTTTTGATTCAAAAACCAAAAAATCGAGGTGATTTTCTTCAGATTTTGGCGTCGTCATAAGGGTGGGGGTCGTCATTTTTTTTCAAAAATTGTTCAAATGCAGGTTTTTTTCTGTAAATGACACTTTGTTGGAAATTTTGTAACGAATTCAACGAGGTATGCCATTCCAACATTCGACCACTATTTCCCAGGGTTTTGATTCAAAAACCAAAAACTCGAGGTGATTTTCTTCGGAATTTGGCGTTGTCATAAGGGTGGGGGTCGTAATTTTTTTTTTTAAAAATTTGTTCAAATGCAATTTTTTTCTGTAAATGACTCTGTGTTGGAAATTTTGTAACGAATTCAACGAGGTATGCCATTCCAACATTCGACCACTATTTCCCAGGGTTTTGATTCAAAAACCAAAAAATCGAGGTGATTTTCTTCGGAATTTGGCGTTGTCATAAGTGGGGGTCGTCATTTTTTCACAAATTGTTCAAATGCAGTTTTTTTCTGTAAATGACACTTCGTTGGAAATTTTGTAACGAATTCAACGAGGTATGCCATTCCAACATTCGACCACTATTTCCCAGGGTTTTGATTAAAAACCGAAAATCGAGGTGATTTTCTTCGGTTTTTGGCGTTGTCATAAGGGTGGGGGTCGTCATTTTTTTCACAAATTGTTCAAATGCAGTTTTTTTTTCTGTAAATGACACTTCGTTGGAAATTTTGTAACGAATTCAACGAGGTATGCCATACCAACATTCGACCACTATTTCCCAGGGTTTTGATTAAAAACCGAAAATCGAGGTGATTTTCTTCGGATTTTGGCGTTGTCATAAGGGTGGGGGCCATCATTTTTTTCGAAAAATTAGTTCAAATGATCTTTTTTCCTGTAAATTCCACCTTGTTGAAAATTTATTAACGAATTCAACGATGTATGCTATTCCAACATTCGACCACTATCTCCCAGGGTTTTGATTAAAATACCGAAAATCGAGGTGATTTTCTTCGGATTTTGGCGTCGTCATAAGGGTGGGGGTCGTCATTTTTTTCAAAAATTTGTTCAAATGCAATTTCTTTTCTGTAAATGACACTTTTTGGAAATTTTGTAACGAATTCAACGAGGTATGCCATTCCAACATTCGACCACTATTTCCCAGGGTTTTGATTCAAAAACCAAAAAATCGAGGTGATTTTCTTCGGAATTTGGCGTTGTCATAAGGGTGGGGGTCGTAATTTTTTTTTCAAAAATTTGTTCAAATGCAATTTTTTTTCTGTAAATGACTCTGTGTTGGAAATTTTGTAACGAATTCAACGAGGTGTGCCATTCCAACATTCGACCACTATTTCCCAGGGTTTTGATTCAAAAACCAAAAAATCGAGGTGATTTTCTTCGGAATTTGGCGTTGTCATAAGGGTGGGGGTCGTAATTTTTTTTTCAAAAATTTGTTCAAATGCAATTTTTTTCTGTAAATGACTCTGTGTTGGAAATTTTGTAACGAATTCAACGAGGTATGCCATTCCAACATTCGACCACTATTTCCCAGGGTTTTGATTCAAAAACCAAAAAATCGAGGTGATTTTCTTCGGTTTTGGCGTTGTCATAAGGGTGGGGGTCGTCATTTTTTTCACAAATTGTTCAAATGCAGTTTTTTTTCTGTAAATGACACTTCGTTGGAAATTTTGTAACGAATTCAACGAGGTATGCCATACCAACATTCGACCACTATTTCCCAGGGTTTTGATTAAAAACCGAAAATCGAGGTGATTTTCTTCGGATTTTGGCGTTGTCATAAGGGTGGGGGCCATTCTTTTTTTCGAAAAATTAGTTCAAATGATCTTTTTTTCTGTAAATTCCACCTTGTTGAAAATTTAGTAACGAATTCAACGATGTATGCTATTCCAACATTCGACCACTATCTCCCAGGGTTTTGATTAAAATACCGAAAATCGAGGTGATTTTCTTCGGATTTTCGCGTCGTCATAAGGGTGGGGGTCGTCATTTTTTTCAAAATTTGTTCAAATGCAATTTCTTTTCTGTAAATTACACTTTGTTGGAAATTTTGTAACGAATTCAACGAGGTATGCCATTCCAACATTCGACCACTATTTCCCAGGGTTTTGATTCAAAACCAAAAAATCGAGGTGATTTTCTTCGGAATTTGGCGTTGTCATTAGAGTGGGGGTCGTCATTTTTTTCACAAATTGTTCAAATGCAGTTTTTTTCTGTAAATGACACTTCGTTGGAAATTTTGTAACGAATTCAACGAGGTATGCCATTCCAACATTCGACCACTATTTCCCAGGGTTTTGATTAAAAACCGAAAATCGAGGTGATTTTCTTCGGATTTTGGCGTTGTCATAAGGGTGGGGGTCGTCATTTTTTTCAAAAATTATTCAAATGCAATTTCTTTTCTGTAAATGACACTTTGTTGGAAATTTTGTAACGAATTCAACGAGGTATGCCATTCCAACATTCGACCACTATTTCCCAAGGTTTTGATTCAAAACCAAAAAATCGCGGTGATTTTCTTCGGAATTTGGCGTTGTCATTAGGGTGGGGGTCGTCATTTTTTCACAAATTGTTCAAATGCAGTTTTTTTTCTGTAAATGGCACTTCGCTGGAAATTTTGTAACGAATTCAATGAGGTATGCCATTCCAACATTCGACCACTATTTCCCAGGGTTTTGATTAAAATATCGAAAAATCGAGCTGATTTTATCCGGATTTTGGCGTTGTCATAAGGGTGGGGGTCGTCATTTTTTTTTCAAAAAATTGTTCAAATGCAATTTTTTCTGTAAATGACACTTTGTTGGAAATTTCGTAACGAATTCAACGAGGTATGCCATTCCAACATTCGACCACTATTTCCCAGGCTTTTGATTAAAAACCGAAAATCGAGGTGATTTTCTTCGGTTTTTGGCGTTGTCATAAGGGTGGGGGTCGTCATTTTTTTCACAAATTGTTCAAATGCAGTTTTTTTCTGTAAATGACACTTCGTTGGAAATTTTGTAACGAATTCAACGAGGTATGCCATTCCAACATTCGACCACTATTTCCCAGGGTTTTGATTCAAAAACCAAAAAAATCGAGGTGATTTTCTTCGGATTTTGGCGTCGTCATAAGGGTGGGGGTCGTCATTTTTTTCAAAAATTGTTCAAATGCAGGTTTTTTTTCTGTAAATGACACTTTGTTGGAAATTTTGTAACGAATTCAACGAGGTATGCTATTCCAACATTCGACCACTATTTCCCAGGGTTTTGATTCAAAAACCAAAAAATCGAGGTGATTTTCTTCGGAATTTGGCGTTGTCATAAGGGTGGGGGTCGTAATTTTTTTCAAAAATTTGTTCAAATGCAATTTTTTTTCTGTAAATGACTCTGTGTTGGAAATTTTGTAACGAATTCAACGAGGTATGCCATTCCAACATTCGACCACTATTTCCCAGGGTTTTGATTCAAAAACCAAAAAATCGAGGTGATTTTCTTCAGATTTTGGCGTCGTCATAAGGGTGGGGGTCGTCATTTTTTTTCAAAAATTGTTCAAATGCAGGTTTTTTTCTGTAAATGACACTTTGTTGGAAATTTTGTAACGAATTCAACGAGGTATGCCATTCCAACATTCGACCACTATTTCCCAGGGTTTTGATTCAAAAACCAAAAAATCGAGGTGATTTTCTTCGGAATTTGGCGTTGTCATAAGGGTGGGGGTCGTAATTTTTTTCAAAAATTTGTTCAAATGCAATTTTTTTTCTGTAAATGACTCTGTGTTGGAAATTTTGTAACGAATTCAACGAGGTATGCCATTCCAACATTCGACCACTATTTCCCAGGGTTTTGATTCAAAACCAAAAAATCGAGGTGATTTTCTTCGGAATTTGGCGTTGTCATAAGTGGGGGTCGTCATTTTTTTCACAAATTGTTCAAATGCAGTTTTTTTCTGTAAATGACACTTCGTTGGAAATTTTGTAACGAATTCAACGAGGTATGCCATTCCAACATTCGACCACTATTTCCCAGGGTTTTGATTAAAAACCGAAAATCGAGGTGATTTTCTTCGGTTTTTGGCGTTGTCATAAGGGTGGGGTCGTCATTTTTTCACAAATTGTTCAAATGCAGTTTTTTTTCTGTAAATGACACTTCGTTGGAAATTTTGTAACGAATTCAACGAGGTATGCCATACCAACATTCGACCACTATTTCCCAGGGTTTTGATTAAAAACCGAAAATCGAGGTGATTTTCTTCGGATTTTGGCGTTGTCATAAGGGTGGGGGCCATCATTTTTTTCGAAAAATTAGTTCAAATGATCTTTTTTCCTGTAAATTCCACCTTGTTGAAAATTTATTAACGAATTCAACGATGTATGCTATTCCAACATTCGACCACTATCTCCCAGGGTTTTGATTAAAATACCGAAAATCGAGGTGATTTTCTTCGGATTTTGGCGTCGTCATAAGGGTGGGGGTCGTCATTTTTTTTTCAAAAATTTGTTCAAATGCAATTTCTTTTCTGTAAATGACACTTTTTTGGAAATTTTGTAACGAATTCAACGAGGTATGCCATTCCAACATTCGACCACTATTTCCCAGGGTTTTGATTCAAAAACCAAAAAATCGAGGTGATTTTCTTCGGAATTTGGCGTTGTCATAAGGGTGGGGGTCGTAATTTTTTTTCATAAATTTGTTCAAATGTAATTTTTTTTCTGTAAATGACTCTGTGTTGGAAATTTTGTAACGAATTCAACGAGGTATGCCATTCCAACATTCGACCACTATTTCCCAGGGTTTTGATTCAAAACCAAAAAATCGAGGTGATTTTCTTCGGAATTTGGCGTTGTCATAAGTGTGGGGGTCGTCATTTTTTTCACAAATTGTTCAAATGCAGTTTTTTTCTGTAAATGACACTTCGTTGGAAATTTTGTAACGAATTCAACGAGGTATGCCATTCCAACATTCGACCACTATTTCCCAGGGTTTTGATTCAAAAACCAAAAACTCGAGGTGATTTTCTTCGGAATTTGGCGTTGTCATAAGGGTGGGGGTCGTAATTTTTTTTTTAAAATTTGTTCAAATGCATTTTTTTTCTGTAAATGACTCTGTGTTGGAAATTTTGTAACGAATTCAACGAGGTATGCCATTCCAACATTCGACCACTATTTCCCAGGGTTTTGATTCAAAAACCAAAAAATCGAGGTGATTTTCTTCGGAATTTGGCGTTGTCATAAGTGGGGGTCGTCATTTTTTTCACAAATTGTTCAAATGCAGTTTTTTTCTGTAAATGACACTTCGTTGGAAATTTTGTAACGAATTCAACGAGGTATGCCATTCCAACATTCGACCACTATTTCCCAGGGTTTTGATTAAAAACCGAAAATCGAGGTGATTTTCTTCGGTTTTTGGCGTTGTCATAAGGGTGGGGGTCGTCATTTTTTTCACAAATTGTTCAAATGCAGTTTTTTTTTCTGTAAATGACACTTCGTTGGAAATTTTGTAACGAATTCAACGAGGTATGCCATACCAACATTCGACCACTATTTCCCAGGGTTTTGATTAAAAACCGAAAATCGAGGTGATTTTCTTCGGATTTTGGCGTTGTCATAAGGGTGGGGGCCATCATTTTTTTCGAAAAATTAGTTCAAATGATCTTTTTTCCTGTAAATTCCACCTTGTTGAAAATTTATTAACGAATTCAACGATGTATGCTATTCCAACATTCGACCACTATCTCCCAGGGTTTTGATTAAAATACCGAAAATCGAGGTGATTTTCTTCGGATTTTGGCGTCGTCATAAGGGTGGGGGTCGTCATTTTTTTCAAAAATTTGTTCAAATGCAATTTCTTTTCTGTAAATGACACTTTTTTGGAAATTTTGTAACGAATTCAACGAGGTATGCCATTCCAACATTCGACCACTATTTCCCAGGGTTTTGATTCAAAACCAAAAAATCGAGGTGATTTTCTTCGGAATTTGGCGTTGTCATAAGGGTGGGGGTCGTAATTTTTTTTCATAAATTTGTTCAAATGTAATTTTTTTCTGTAAATGACTCTGTGTTGGAAATTTTGTAACGAATTCAACGAGGTATGCCATTCCAACATTCGACCACTATTTCCCAGGGTTTTGATTCAAAAACCAAAAAATCGAGGTGATTTTCTTCGGAATTTGGCGTTGTCATAAGTGTGGGGGTCGTCATTTTTTTCACAAATTGTTCAAATGCAGTTTTTTTCTGTAAATGACACTTCGTTGGAAATTTTGTAACGAATTCAACGAGGTATGCCATTCCAACATTCGACCACTATTTCCCAGGCTTTTGATTAAAAATCGAAAATCGAGGTGATTTTCTTCGGTTTTTGGCGTTGTCATAAGGGTGGGGGTCGTCATTTTTTCACAAATTGTTCAAATGCAGTTTTTTTCTGTAAATGACACTTCGTTGGAAATTTTGTAACGAATTCAACGAGGTATGCCATTCCAACATTCGACCACTATTTCCCAGGGTTTTGATTAAAAACCAAAAAATCGAGGTGATTTTCTTCGGATTTTGGCGTTGTCATAAGGGTGGCGGTCGTCATTTTTTTTCAAAAATTTGTTCAAATGCAATTTCTTTTCTGTAAATGACACTTTGTTGGAAATTTTGTAACGAATTCAACGAGGTATGCCATTCCAACATTCGACCACTATTTCCCAGGGTTTTGATTCAAAAACCAAAAAATCGAGGTGATGTTCTTCGGATTTTGGCGTCGTCATAAGGGTGGGGGTCGTCATTTTTTTTCAAAAATTGTTCAAATGCAGGTTTTTTCTCTAAATGACACTTTGTTGGAAATTTTGTAACGAATTCAACGAGGTGTGCCATTCCAACATTCGACCACTATTTCCCAGGGTTTTGATTCAAAAACCAAAAAAATCGAGGTGATTTTCTTCGGAATTTGGCGTTGTCATAAGGGTGGGGGTCGTGATTTTTTTTTTCAAAAATTTGTTCAAATGCAATTTTTTCTGTAAATGACTCTGTGTTGGAAATTTTGTAACGAATTCAACGAGGTATGCCATTCCAACATTCGACCACTATTTCCCAGGGTTTTGATTCAAAACCAAAAAATCGAGGTGATTTTCTTCGGATTTTGGCGTCGTCATAAGGGTGGGGGTCGTCATTTTTTTCAAAAATTGTTCAAATGCAGGTTTTTTTCTGTAAATGACACTTTGTTGGAAATTTTGTAACGAATTCAACGAGGTATGCCATTCCAACATTCGACCACTATTTCCCAGGGTTTTGATTCAAAACCAAAAAATCGAGGTGATTTTCTTCGGAATTTGGCGTTGTCATAAGTGGGGGTCGTCATTTTTTTCACAAATTGTTCAAATGCAGTTTTTTTCTGTAAATGACACTTCGTTGGAAATTTTGTAACGAATTCAACGAGGTATGCCATTCCAACATTCGACCACTATTTCCCAGGGTTTTGATTAAAAACCGAAAATCGAGGTGATTTTCTTCGGTTTTTGGCGTTGTCATAAGGGTGGGGGTCGTCATTTTTTTTCAAAAATTGTTCAAATGCAGGGGTTTTTTCTGTAAATGACACTTTGTTGGAAATTTTGTAACGAATTCAACGAGGTATGCCATTCCAACATTCGACCACTATTTCCCAGGGTTTTGATTCAAAAACCAAAAAATCGAGGTGATTTTCTTCGGAATTTGGCGTTGTCATAAGTGGGGGTCGTCATTTTTTTCACAAATTGTTCAAATGCAGTTTTTTTCTGTAAATGACACTTCGTTGGAAATTTTGTAACGAATTCAACGAGGTATGCCATTCCAACATTCGACCACTATTTCCCAGGGTTTTGATTAAAAACCGAAAATCGAGGTGATTTTCTTCGGTTTTTGGCGTTGTCATAAGGGTGGGGGTCGTCATTTTTTTCACAAATTGTTCAAATGCAGTTTTTTTTTCTGTAAATGACACTTCGTTGGAAATTTTGTAACGAATTCAACGAGGTATGCCATTCCAACATTCGACCACTATTTCCCAGGGTTTTGATTAAAAACCGAAAATCGAGGTGATTTTCTTCGGATTTTGGCGTTGTCATAAGGGTGGGGGCCATCATTTTTTCGAAAAATTAGTTCAAATGATCTTTTTTTCTGTAAATTCCACCTTGTTGAAAATTTAGTAACGAATTCAACGATGTATGCTATTCCAACATTCGACCACTATCTCCCAGGGTTTTGATTAAAATACCGAAAATCGAGGTGATTTTCTTCGGATTTTCGCGTCGTCATAAGGGTGGGGTCGTCATTTTTTTTCAAAAATTTGTTCAAATGCAATTTCTTTTCTGTAAATGACACTTCGTTGGAAATTTTGTAACGAATTCAACGAGGTATGCCATTCCAACATTCGACCACTATTTCCCAGGGTTTTGATTAAAAACCGAAAATCGAGGTGATTTTCTTCGGATTTTGGCGTTGTCATTAGAGTGGGGTCGTCATTTTTTTCACAAATTGTTCAAATGCAGTTTTTTTCTGTAAATGACACTTCGTTGGAAATTTTGTAACGAATTCAACGAGGTATGCCATTCCAACATTCGACCACTATTTCCCAGGGTTTTGATTAAAAACCGAAAATCGAGGTGATTTTCTTCGGATTTTGGCGTTGTCATAAGGGTGGGGGTCGTCATTTTTTTCAAAAATTATTCAAATGCAATTTCTTTTCTGTAAATGACACTTTGTTGGAAATTTTGTAACGAATTCAACGAGGTATGCCATTCCAACATTCGACCACTATTTCCCAAGGTTTTGATTCAAAAACCAAAAATCGCGGTGATTTTCTTCGGAATTTGGCGTTGTCATTAGGGTGGGGGTCGTCATTTTTTCACAAATTGTTCAAATGCAGTTTTTTTTTTCTGTAAATGGCACTTCGCTGGAAATTTTGTAACGAATTCAATGAGGTATGCCATTCCAACATTCGACCACTATTTCCCAGGGTTTTGATTAAAATATCGAAAAATCGAGCTGATTTTATCCGGATTTTGGCGTTGTCATAAGGGTGGGGGTCGTCATTTTTTTTTCAAAAAATTGTTCAAATGCAATTTTTTCTGTAAATGACACTTTGTTGGAAATTTCGTAACGAATTCAACGAGGTATGCCATTCCAACATTCGACCACTATTTCCCAGGGTTTTGATTAAAAACCGAAAATCGAGGAGATTTTCTTCGGATTTTGGCGTTGTCATAAGGGTGGGGGTCGTCATTTTTTTTTCAAAAAATTGTTCAAATGCAATTTTTTCTGTAAATGACACTTTGTTGGAAATTTCGTAACGAATTCAACGAGGTATGCCATTCCAACATTCGACCACTATTTCCCAGGGTTTTGATTAAAAAACCAAAAAATCGAGGTGATTTTCTTCGGATTTTGGCGTTGTCATAGGTGTGGGGGTCGTCAGTTTTTTCAAAAATTGTTCAAATGAAGGTTTTTTTCTGTAAATGACACTTTGTTGGAAATTTGGTAACGAATTCAACGAGGTATGCCATACCAACATTCGACCACTATTTCCCAGGGTTTTATTCAAAAACCAAAAATCGAGGTGATTTTCTTCGGAATTTGGCGTTGTCATAAGTGTGGGGGTCGTCAGTTTTTTCAAAATTGTTCAAATGCAGGTTTTTTTCTGTAAATGACACTTTGTTGGAAATTTGGTAACGAATTCAACGAGGTATGCCATACCAACATTCGACCACTATTTCCCAGGGTTTTGATTAAAAACCGAAAATCGAGGTGATTTTCTTCGGATTTTGGCGTTGTCATAAGGGTGGGGGTCATCATTTTTTCGAAAAATTAGTTCAAATGACCTTTTTTCTGTAAATTCCACTTTGTTGAAAATTTTGTAACGAATTCAACGAGGTATGCTATTCCAACATTCGACTACTATCTCCCAGGGTTTTGATTAAAATACCGAAAATCGAGGTGATTTTCTTCGGATTTTCGCGTCGTCATAAGGGTGGGGGTCGTCATTTTTTTTCAAAAATTTGTTCAAATGCAATTTCTTTTCTGTAAATGACACTTTGTTGGAAATTTTGTAACGAATTCAACGAGGTATGCCATTCCAACATTCGACCACTATTTCCCAGGGTTTTGATTCAAAAACCAAAAAATCGAGGTGATTTTCTTCGGAATTTGGCGTTGTCATTAGAGTGGGGGTCGTCATTTTTTTCACAAATTGTTCAAATGCAGTTTTTTTCTGTAAATGACACTTCGTTGGAAATTTTGTAACGAATTCAACGAGGTATGCCATTCCAACATTCGACCACTATTTCCCAGGGTTTTGATTAAAAACCGAAAATCGAGGTGATTTTCTTCGGTTTTTGGCGTTGTCATAAGGGTGGGGGTCGTCATTTTTTTCACAAATTGTTCAAATGCAGTTTTTTTTCTGTAAATGACACTTCGTTGGAAATTTTGTAACGAATTCAACGAGGTATGCCATTCCAACATTCGACCACTATTTCCCAGGGTTTTGATTAAAAACCGAAAATCGAGGTGATTTTCTTCGGATTTTGGCGTTGTCATAAGGGTGGGGGTCGTCATTTTTTTTCAAAAATTATTCAAATGCAATTTCTTTTCTGTAAATGACACTTTGTTGGAAATTTTGTAACGAATTCAACGAGGTATGCCATTCCAACATTCGACCACTATTTCCCAAGGTTTTGATTCAAAAACCAAAAAATCGCGGTGATTTTCTTCGGAATTTGGCGTTGTCATTAGGGTGGGGTCGTCATTTTTTCACAAATTGTTCAAATGCAGTTTTTTTTTCTGTAAATGGCACTTCGCTGGAAATTTTGTAACGAATTCAATGAGGTATGCCATTCTAACATTCGACCACTATTTCCCAGGGTTTTGATTAAAATATCGAAAAATCGAGCTGATTTTATCCGGATTTTGGCGTTGTCATAAGGGTGGGGGTCGTCATTTTTTTTCAAAAAATTGTTCAAATGCAATTTTTTCTGTAAATGACACTTTGTTGGAAATTTCGTAACGAATTCAACGAGGTATGCCATTCCAACATTCGACCACTATTTCCCAGGGTTTTGATTAAAAACCGAAAATCGAGGAGATTTTCTTCGGATTTTGGCGTTGTCATAAGGGTGGGGGTCGTCATTTTTTTTCAAAAAATTGTTCAAATGCAATTTTTTCTGTAAATGACACTTTGTTGGAAATGTCGTAACGAATTCAACGAGGTATGCCATTCCAACATTCGACCACTATTTCCCAGGGTTTTGATTAAAAAACCGAAAATCGAGGTGATTTTCTTCGGAATTTGGCGTTGTCATAAGTGTGGGGGTCGTCAGTTTTTTCAAAAATTGTTCAAATGAAGGTTTTTTTCTGTAAATGACACTTTGTTGGAAATTTGGTAACGAATTCAACGAGGTATGCCATACCAACATTCGACCACTATTTCCCAGGGTTTTATTCAAAAACCAAAAAATCGAGGTGATTTTCTTCGGATTTTGGCGTTGTCATAAGGGTGGGGGTCGTAATTTTTTTCAAAAATTGTTCAAATGCAGTTTTTTTTCTGTATATGACACTTTGTTGGAAATTTTGTAACGAATTCAACCAGGTATGCCATTCCAACATTCGACCACTATTTCCCAGGGTTTTGATTCAAAAACCAAAAAATCGAGGTGATTTTCTTCGGAATTTGGCGTTGTCATAAGAGTGGGGGTCGTCATTTTTTTCAAAAATTGTTCAAATGCAGGTTTTTTTCTGTAAATGACACTTTGTTGGAAATTTGGTAACGAATTCAACGAGGTATGCCATACCAACATTCGACCACTATTTCCCAGGGTTTTGTTTAAAAACCGAAAATCGAGGTGATTTTCTTCGGATTTTGGCGTTGTCATAAGGGTGGGGGCCATCATTTTTTTCGAAAAATTAGTTCAAATGATCTTTTTTTCTGTAAATTCCACTTTGTTGAAAATTTTGTAACGAATTCAACGAGGTATGCTATTCCAACATTCGACCACTATTTCCCAGGGTTTTGATTAAAAACCGAAAATCGAGGTGATTTTCTTCGGATTTTGGCGTTGTCATAAGGGTCGTAATTTTTTTTCAAAAATTTGTTCAAATGCAATTTTTTTCTGTAAATGACTCTGTGTTGGAAATTTTGTAACGAATTCAACGAGGTATGCCATTCCAACATTCGACCACTATTTCCCAGGGTTTTGATTAAAAAACCAAAAAATCGAGGTGATTTTCTTCGGATTTTGGCGTTGTCATAAGGGTGGGGGTCGTAATTTTTTTTTTAAAAATTGTTCAAATGCAGTTTTTTTTCTGTATATGACACTTTGTTGGAAATTTTGTAACGAATTCAACCAGGTATGCCATTCCAACATTCGACCACTATTTCCCAGGGTTTTGATTCAAAAACCAAAAAATCGAGGTGATTTTCTTCGGAATTTGGCGTTGTCATAAGTGTGGGGGTCGTCATTTTTTTCAAAAATTGTTCAAATGCAGGTTTTTTTCTGTAAATGACACTTTGTTGGAAATTTGGTAACGAATTCAACGAGGTATGCCATACCAACATTCGACCACTATTTCCCAGGGTTTTGTTTAAAAACCGAAAATCGAGGTGATTTTCTTCGGATTTTGGCGTTGTCATAACGGTGGGGGCCATCATTTTTTTCGAAAAATTAGTTCAAATGATCTTTTTTTTCTGTAAATTCCACTTTGTTGAAAATTTTGTAACGAATTCAACGAGGTATGCTATTCCAACATTCGACTACTATCTCCCAGGGTTTTGATTAAAATACCGAAAATCGAGGTGATTTTCTTCGGATTTTGGCGTCGTCATAAGGGTTGGGGTCGTCATTTTTTTTTCAAAAATTGTTCAAATGCTGTTTTTTTGCTGTAAATGACACTTTGTTGGAAATTTTGTAACGAATACAACGAGGTATGCCATTCCAACATTCGACCACTATTTCCCAGGGTTTTGATTCAAAAACCAAAAAATCGAGGTGATTTTCTTCGAAATTTTGCCTTGTCATAAGTGTGGGGGTCGTCATTTTTTTCACAAATTGTTCAAATGCAGTTTTTTTTCTGTAAATGACACTTCGTTGGAAATTTTGTAACGAATTCAACGAGGTATGCCATTCCAACATTCGACCACTATTTCCCAGGGTTTTGATTCAAAACCAAAAAATCGAGGTGATTTTCTTCGGAATTTGGCGATGTCATAAGTGTGGGGGTCGTCATTTTTTTCACAAATTGTTCAAATGCAGTTTTTTTTCTGTAAATGACACTTCGTTGGAAATTTTGTAACGAATTCAACGAGGTATGCCATTCCAACATTCGACCACTATTTCCCAGGGTTTCGATTAAAAACCGAAAATCGAGGTGATTTTCTTCGGATTTTGGCGTTGTCATAAGGGTGGGGGTCATCATTTTTTTCGAAAAATTAGTTCAAATGATTTTTTTTCTGTAAATTCCACTTTGTTGAAAATTTTGTAACGAATTCAACGAGGTATGCTATTCCAACATTCGACTACTATCTCCCAGGGTTTTGATTAAAATACCGAAAATCGAGGTGATTTTCTTCGGATTTTCGCGTCGTCATAAGGGTGGGGGTCGTCATTTTTTTCAAAATTTGTTCAAATGCAATTTCTTTTCTGTAAATGACACTTTGTTGGAAATTTTGTAACGAATTCAACGAGGTATGCCATTCCAACATTCGACCACTATTTCCCAGGGTTTTGATTCAAAAACCAAAAAAATCGAGGTGATTTTCTTCGGAATTTGGCCTTGTCATAAGTGTGGGGGTCGTCATTTTTTTCAAAAATTGTTCAAATGCAGGTTTTTTCTGTAAATGACACTTTGTTGGGAATTTGGTAACGAATTCAACGAGGTATGCCATACCAACATTCGACCACTATTTCCCAGGGTTTTGATTAAAAACCGAAAATCGAGGTGATTTTCCTCGGATTTTAACGTTGTCATAAGGGTGGGGGCCATAATTTTTTTCGAAAAATTAGTTCAAATGATCTTTTTTTCTGTAAATTCCACTTCGTTAAAAATTATGTAACGAATTCAACGAGGTATGCTATTCCAACATTCGACCACTATCTCCCAGGGTTTTGATTAAAATACCGAAAATCGAGGTGATTTTCTTCGGATTTTGGCGTCGTCATAAGGGTTGGGGTCGTCATTTTTTTTCAAAAATTGTTCAAATGCTGTTTTTTTGCTGTAAATGACACTTTGTTGGAAATTTTGTAACGAATTCAACGAGGTATGCCATTCCAACATTCGACCACTATTTCCCAGGGTTTTGATTCAAAAACCAAAAAATCGAGGTGATTTTCTTCGGAATTTGGCGTTGTCATAAGGGTGGGGGTCGTCATTTTTTTCAAAAATTGTTCAAATGCAGGTTTTTTTCTGTAAATGACACTTTGTTGGAAATTTGGTAACGAATTCAACGAGGTATGCCATTCCAACATTCGACCACTATTTCCCAGGGTTTTGATTCAAAAACCAAAAAATCGAGGTGATTTTCTTCGGAATTTGGCGTTGTCATAAGTGTGGGGGTCGTCATTTTTTTCAAAAATTGTTCAAATGCAGGTTTTTTTCTGTAAATGACACTTTGTTGGGAATTTGGTAACGAATTCAACGAGGTATGCCATACCAACATTCGACCACTATTTCCCAGGGTTTCGATTAAAAACCGAAAATCGAGGTGATTTTCTTCGGATTTTAACGTTGTCATAAGGGTGGGGGCCATAATTTTTTCGAAAAATTAGTTCAAATGATCTTTTTTTCTGTAAATTCCACTTCGTTAAAAATTATGTAACGAATTCAACGAGGTATGCTATTCCAACATTCGACCACTATCTCCCAGGGTTTTGATTAAAATACCGAAAATCGAGGTGATTTTCTTCGGATTTTGGCGTCGTCATAAGGGTGGGGGTCGTCATTTTTTTTTTCAAAAATTGTTCAAATGCAGGTTTTTTTTCTGTAAATGACACTTTGTTGGAAATTTGGTAACGAATTCAACGAGGTATGCCATTCCAACATTCGACCACTATTTCCCAGGGTTTTGATTCAAAAACCAAAAAATCGAGGTGATTTTCTTCGGAATTTGGCCTTGTCATAAGTGTGGGGGTCGTCATTTTTTTCAAAAATTGTTCAAATGCAGGTTTTTTCTGTAAATGACACTTTGTTGGGAATTTGGTAACGAATTCAACGAGGTATGCCATACCAACATTCGACCACTATTTCCCAGGGTTTTGATTAAAAACCGAAAATCGAGGTGATTTTCCTCGGATTTTAACGTTGTCATAAGGGTGGGGGCCATCATTTTTTTCGAAAAATTAGTTCAAATGATCTTTTTTCTGTAAATTCCACTTCGTTAAAAATTATGTAACGAATTCAACGAGGTATGCTATTCCAACATTCGACCACTATCTCCCAGGGTTTTGATTAAAATACCGAAAATCGAGGTGATTTTCTTCGGATTTTGGCGTCGTCATAAGGGTGGGGGTCGTCATTTTTTTTCAAAAATTGTTCAAATGCTGTTTTTTTTGCTGTAAATGACACTTTGTTGGAAATTTTGTAACGAATTCAACGAGGTATGCCATTCCAACATTCGACCACTATTTCCCAGGGTTTTGATTCAAAAACCAAAAAATCGAGGTAATTTTCTTTGGAATTTGGCGTTGTCATAAGGGTGGGGGTCGTCATTTTTTTCAAATATTGTTCAAATGCAGGTTTTTTTCTGTAAATGACACTTTTTGGAAATTTTATAACGAATTCAACGAGGTATGCCATTCCAACATTCGACCACTATTTCCCAGGGTTTGATTAAAAACCGAAAATCGAGGTGATTTTCTTCGGATTTTGGCGTTGTCATAAGGGTGGGGGTCGTCATTTTTTTCACAAATTGTTCAAATGCAGTTTTTTTTCTGTAAATGACACTTCGCTGGAAATTTTGTAACGAATTCAACGAGGTATGCCATTCCAACATTCGACCACAATTTCCCAGGGTTTTGATTAAAAACCGAAAATCGAGGTGATTTTCTTCGGTTTTTGGCGTTGTCATAAGGGTGGGGGTCGTCATTTTTTTCACAAATTGTTCAAATGCAGTTTTTTTTCTGTAAATGACACTTCGTTGGAAATTTTGTAACGAATTCAACGAGGTATGCCATTCCAACATTCGACCACTATTTCCCAGGGTTTTGATTAAAAAACCAAAAAATCGAGGTGATTTTCTTCGGATTTTGGCGTTGTCATAAGGGTGGGGGTCGTCATTTTTTTTCAAAAATTTGTTCAAATGCATTTTTTTCTGTAAATGACACTTTGTTGGAAATTTGGTAACGAATTCAACGAGGTATGCCATTCCAACATTCGACCACTATTTCCCAGGGTTTTGATTAAAAACCGAAAATCGAGGTGATTTTCTTCGGATTTTGGCGTTGTCATAAGGGTGGGGGTCGTCATTTTTTTTTCAAAAATTGTTCAAATGCAGGTTTTTTTCTGTAAATGACACTTTGTTGGAAATTTGGTAACGAATTCAACGAGGTATGCCATACCAACATTCGACCACTATTTCCCAGGGTTTTGATTAAAAACCGAAAATCGAGGTGATTTTCTTCGGATTTTGGCGTTGTCATAAGGGTGGGGGTCATCATTTTTTTCGAAAAATTAGTTCAAATGATCTTTTTTTTCTGTAAATTCCACTTTGTTGAAAAATTTGTAACGAATTCAACGAGGTATGCTTTTCCAACATCCGACCACTATTTCCCAGGGTTTTGATTAAAATACCGAAAATCGAGGTGATTTTCTTCGGAATTTGGCGTTGTCATAAGGGTGGGGGTCGTCATTTTTTTCCAAAAATTGTTCAAATGCTGTTTTTTGCTGTAAATGACACTTTGTTGGAAATTTTGTAACGAATTCAACGAGGTATGCCATTCCAACATTCGACCACTATTTCCCAGGGTTTTGATTAAAAACCAAAAATCGAGGTGATTTTCTTCGGTTTTTGGCGTTGTCATAAGGGTGGGGTCGTCATTTTTTTCACAAATTGTTCAAATGCAGTTTTTTTCTGTAAATGACACTTCGTTGGAAATTTTGTAACGAATTCAACGAGGTATGCCATTCCAACATTCGACCACTATTTCCCAGGGTTTTGATTAAAAAACCAAAAAATCGAGGTGATTTTCTTCGGATTTTGGCGTTGTCATAAGGGTGGGGGGTCAGTTCTTTTTTTCAAAAATTTGTTCAAATGCAATTTATTTTCTGTAAATGACACTTTGTTGGAAATTTTGTAACGAATTCAACGAGGTATGCCATTCCAACATTCGACCACTATTTCCCAGGGTTTTGATTCAAAAACCAAAAAATCGAGGTGATTTTCTTCGGAATTTGGCGTTGTCATTAGGGTGGGGGTCGTCATTTTTTTCAAAAATTGTTCAAATGCAGTTTTTTTCCTGTAAATGACACTTCGTTGGAAATTTTGTAACGAATTCAACGAGGTATGCCATTCCAACATTCGACCACTATTTCCCAGGGTTTAGATTAAAAACCGAAAATCGAGGTGATTTTCTTCGGATTTTGGCGTTGTCATAAGGTGGGGTTGTCATTTTTTTCACAAATTGTTCAAATGCAGTTTTTTTCTGTAAATGACACTTCGTTGGAAATTTTGTAACGAATTCAACGAGGTATGCCATTCCATCATTCGACCACTATTTCCCAGGGTTTTGATTAAAAACCGAAAATCGAGGTGATTTTCTTCGGTTTTTGGCGTTGTCGTAAGGGTGGGAGTCGTCATTTTTTCAAAAATTGTTCAAATGCAGGTTTTTTTCTGTAAATGACACCTTGTTGGAAATTTGGTAACGAATTCAACGAGGTATGCCATACCAACATTCGACCACTATTTCCCAGGGTTTTATTCAAAAACCAAAAAATCGAGGTGATTTTCTTCGGAATTTGGCGTTGTCATAAGTGTGGGGGTCGTCATTTTTTTCAAAAATTGTTCAAATGCAGGTTTTTTTCTGTAAATGACACTTTGTTGGAAATTTGGTAACGAATTCAACGAGGTATGCCATACCAACATTCGACCACTATTTCCCAGGGTTTTATTCAAAAACCAAAAAAATCGAGGTGATTTTCTTCGGAATTTGGCGTTGTCATAAGTGTGGGGGTCGTCATTTTTTTCACAAATTGTTCAAATGCAGTTTTTTTTCTGTAAATGACACTTTGTTGGAAATTTGGTAACAAATTCAACGAGGTATGCCATACCAACATTCGACCAGGGTTTTGATTAAAAACCGAAAATCGAGGTGATTTTCTTCGGATTTTGGCGTTGTCATAAGGGTGGGGTCATCATTTTTTTCGAAAAATTAGTTCAAATGATCTTTTTTTCTGTAAATTCCACTTTGTTGAAAATTTTGTAACGAATTCAACGAGGTATGCTTTTCCAACATACGACCACTATTTCCCAGGGTTTTGATTAAAATACCGAAAATCGAGGTGATTTTCTTCGGATTTTGGCGTTGTCATAAGGGTGGGGGTCGTATTTTTTTTCAAAAATTTGTTCAGATGCAATTTTTTTCTGTAAATGACTCTGTGTTGGAAATTTTGTAACGAATTCAACGAGGTATGCCATTCCAACATTCGACCACTATTTCCCAGGGTTTTGATTAAAAAACCAAAAAAATCGAGGTGATTTTCTTCGAATTTTGGCGTTGTCATGAGGGTGGGGGTCGACATTTTTTTCAAAAATTGTTCAAATGCAGTTTTTTTTTCTGTAAATGACACTTTGTTGGAAATTTTGTAACGAATTCAACGAGGTATGCCATTCCAACATTCGACCACTATTTCCCAGGGTTTTGATTCAAAAACCAAAAAATCGAGGTGATTTTCTTCGGAATTTGGCGTTGTCATAAGTGTGGGGGTCGTCATTTTTTTCAAAAATTGTTCAAATGCAGGTTTTTTTCTGTAAATGACACTTTGTTGGAAATTTGGTAACGAATTCAACGAGGTATGCCATACCAACATTCGACCACTATTTCCCAGGGTTTTGATTAAAAACCGAAAATCGAGGTGATTTTCTTCGGATTTTGGCTTTGTCATAAGGGTGGGGGCCATCATTTTTTTCGAAAAATTAGTTCAAATGATCTTTTTTTCTGTAAATTCCACTTTGTTGAAAATTTTGTAACGAATTCAACGAGGTATGCTATTTCAACATTCGACCACTATCTCCCAGGGTTTTGATTAAAATACCGAAAATCGAGGTGATTTTCTTCGGATTTTGGCGTCGTCATAAGGGTGGGGGTCGTCATTTTTTTTAAAAATTGTTCAAATGCTGTTTTTTTGCTGTAAATGACACTTTGTTGGAAATTTTGTAACGAATTCAACGAGGTATGCCATTCCAACATTCGACCACTATTTCCCAGGGTTTTGATTCAAAAACCAAAAAATCGAGGTGATTTTCTTCGGGTTTTGGCGTTGTCATAAGGGTGGGTGTCGTCATTTTTTTCACAAATTGTTCAAAGGCAGTTTTTTTTCTGTAAATGACACTTCGTTGGAAATTTTGTAACGAATTCAACGAGGTATGCCATTCCAACATTCGACCACTATTTCCCAGGGTTTTGATTAAAAAACCAAAAATCGAGGTGATTTTCTTCGGATTTTGGCGTTGTTATAAGGGTGGGGGTCGTCATTTTTTTTTCAAAAATTTGTTCAAATGCAATTTCTTTTCTGTAAATGACACTTTGTTGGAAATTTTGTAACGAATTCAACGAGGTATGCCATTCCAACATTCGACCACTATTTCCCAGGGTTTTGATTCAAAAACCAAAAAATCGAGGTGATTTTCTTCGGAATTGGGCGTTGTCATTAGGGTGGGGGTCGTCATTTTTTCACAATTGTTCAAATGCAGTTTTTTTTCTGTAAATGACACTTCGTTGGAAATTTTTTAACGAATTCAACGAGGTATGCCATTCCAACATTCGACCACTATTTCCCAGGGTTTTGATTAAAAACCGAAAATCGAGGTTATTTTCTTCGGTTTTTGGCGTTGTCATAAGGGTGGGGGTCGTAATTTTTTTCTCAAATTGTTCAAATGCAGTTTTTTTCTGTAAATGGCACTTCGCTGGAAATTTTGTAACGAATTCAATGAGGTATGCCATTCCAACATTCGACCACTATTTCCCAGGGTTTTGATTAAAAACCGAAAATCGAGGTGATTTTCTTCGGATTTTGGCGTTGTCATAAGGGTGGGGGTCGTCATTTTTTTTCAAAAATTGTTCAAATGCAATTTTCTTCTGTAAATGACCCTTTGTTGGAAATTTCGTAAAGAATTCAACGAGGTATGCCATTCCAACATTCGACCACTATTTCCCAGGGTTTTGATTAAAAACCGAAAATCGAGGTGATTTTCTTCGGATTTTGGCGTTGTCATAAGGGTGGGGGTCGTCATTTTTTTTCAAAAATTGTTCAAATGCTGTTTTTTTTCTGTAAATGACTTGGAAATTTTGTAACGAATTCAACGAGGTATGCCATTCCAACATTCGACCACTATTTTCCAGGGTTTTGATTAAAAAACCAAAAAATCGAGGTGATTTTCTTCGAATTTTGGCGTTGTCATAAGGGTGGGGGTCGTCATTTTTTTTCAAAAATTTGTTCAAATGCAATTTCTTTTCTGTAAATGACACTTTGTTGGAAATTTTGTAACGAATTCAACGAGGTATGCCATTCCAACATTCGACCACTATTTCCCAAGGTTTTGATTCAAAAACCAAAAAATCGAGGTGATTTTCTTCGGAATTTGGCGTTGTCATTAGGGTGGGGGTCGTCATTTTTTTCACAAATTGTTCAAATGCAGTTTTTTTTCTGTAAATGACACTTCGTTGGAAATTTTTTAACGAATTCAACGAGGTATGCCATTCCAACATTCGACCACTATTTCCCAGGGTTTTGATTAAAAACCGAAAATCGAGGTTATTTTCTTCGGTTTTTGGCGTTGTCATAAGGGTGGGGGTCGTAATTTTTTCTCAAATTGTTCAAATGCAGTTTTTTCTGTAAATGGCACTTCGCTGGAAATTTTGTAACGAATTCAATGAGGTATGCCATTCCAACATTCGACCACTATTTCCCAGGGTTTTGATTAAAAACCGAAAATCGAGGTGATTTTCTTCGGATTTTGGCGTTGTCATAAGGGTGGGGGTCGTCATTTTTTTTTCAAAAAATTGTTCAAATGCAATTTTTTTCTGTAAATGACACTTTGTTGGAAATTTCGTAAAGAATTCAACGAGGTATGCCATTCCAACATTCGACCACTATTTCCCAGGGTTTTGATTAAAAACCGAAAATCGAGGTGATTTTCTTCGGATTTTGGCGTTGTCATAAGGGTGGGGGTCGTCATTTTTTTCAAAATTGTTCAAATGCTGTTTTTTTTCTGTAAATGACTTGGAAATTTTGTAACGAATTCAACGAGGTATGCCATTCCAACATTCGACCACTATTTTCCAGGGTTTTGATTAAAAAAACAAAAAAATCGAGGTGATTTTCTTCGAATTTTGGCGTTGTCATTAGGGTGGAGTCGTCATTTTTTTTCAAAAATTTGTTCAAATGCAATTTCTTTTCTGTAAATGACACTTTGTTGGAAATTTTGTAGCGAATTCAACGAGGTATGCCATTCCAACATTCGACCACTATTTCCAAGGTTTTGATTTAAAACCAAAAAAATCGAGGTGATTTTCTTCGGAATTTGGCGTTGTCATTAGGGTGGGGGTCGTCATTTTTTTCACAAATTGTTCAAATGCAGTTTTTTTTCTGTAAATGACACTTCGTTGGAAATTTTGTAACGAATTCAACGAGGTATGCCATTCCAACATTCGACCACTATTTCCCAGGGTTTTGATTAAAAACCGAAAAATCGAGGTGATTTTCTTCGGATTTTGGCGTTGTCATAACGGTGGGGGTCGTCATTTTTTCAAAAATTGTTCAAATGCTGTTTTTTTCTGTAAATGACTTGGAAATTTTGTAACGAATTCAACGAGGTATGCCATTCCAACATTCGACCACTATTTTCCAGGGTTTTGATTAAAAAACCAAAAAAATCGAGGTGATTTTCTTCGGATTTTGGCGTTGTCATAAGGGGTGGGGTCGTCATTTTTTTTCAAAAATTTGTTCAAATGCAATTTCTTTTCTGTAAATGACACTTTGTTGGAAATTTTGTAACGAATTCAACGAGGTATGCCATTCCAACATTCGACCACTATTTCCCAAGGTTTTGATTCAAAAACCAAAAAATCGAGGTGATTTTCTTCGGAATTTGGCTTTGTCATTAGGGGTGGGGGTCGTCATTTTTTTCACAAATTGTTCAAATGCAGTTTTTTTCTGTAAATGACACTTCGTTGGAAATTTTGTAACGAATTCAACGAGGTATGCCATTCCAACATTCGACCACTATTTCCCAGGGTTTTGATTAAAAACCGAAAATCGAGGTGATTTTCTTCGGTTTTTGGCGTTGTCATAAGGGTGGGGTCGTCATTTTTTTCACAAATTGTTCAAATGCAGTTTTTTTTCTGTAAATGGCACTTCGCTGGAAATTTTGTAACGAATTCAATGAGGTATGCCATTCCAACATTCGACCACTATTTCCCAGGGTTTTGATTAAAAAACCAAAAAATCGAGGTGATTTTCTTCGGATTTTGGCGTTGTCATGAGGGTGGGGGTCGTCATTTTTTTCAAAAATTGTTCAAATGCAGTTTTTTTTTCTGTAAATGACATTTTGTTGGAAATTTTGTAACGAATTCAACGAGGTATGCCATACCAACATTCGACCACTATTTCCCAGGGTTTTGATTAAAAACCGAAAATCGAGGTGATTTTCTTCGGTTTTTGGCGTTGTCATAAGGGTGGGGGTCGTCATTTTTTTCACAAATTGTTCAAATGCAGTTTTTTTTCTGTAAATGACACTTCGTTGGAAATTTTTTAACGAATTCAACGAGGTATGCCATTCCAACATTCGACCACTATTTCCCAGGGTTTTGATTAAAAACCGAAAATCGAGGTTGTTGTGTTCTCGTTGAGTTCTATTTCAGACTGCCGTTTATTCTATGCGAAGCATACAGAGTTGCCAGATTCTTAAAGTACTAACAGAGTATAGAATGGAGGAATAGAAAACAGATGTACAGTTGACAATATATAACACATCTCCTCCTTTAATTAAGAACGAATAGTATTTTTTGGTTTTCGGAAATCCTTGGGCTTGAAACGATTTACTTCTTGGCGAACACGACTACTTTGGCGAACAGGTATGCCGGATGAACGTCGTGCTGGTTGTTTTTGTCTTGGTTGTTGGTTAGATGATGTGGAGCTCTCAGGTGGCCCAGGTTCAGGATCACGTTGCTGAACGGCTGGCGGAGTTACCGGTTGATCTTCTTGTAATGGTGGTTGATCTTGTTGTTGTGATGGTTGATCTGAAGATGTTTGGGGAATATCCGGAATCCACCAGAATTCTGGAGGTTTTTCGATGGGGCTGCTTGCTGAGAACTTCGGTTTTAGCTGGTTGAAATGGCGCTTGATATAACCATTTGTGGTGCGAACGATGAAAAGCATTTTTCCAATTGGACGGTCGATAATGCCTTCAATCCACTTTTCTCCCCTCGAGTATTTACGAGCGTAGACCATTTGATTTGGGACGTACTTGGTAACCGATTGCTTGGCTTCGACAGGCTGCTCGAAAAGTTGACTTAGTACGGTACGGACTGGACGACCATGGATTAGCTCGGCAGGAGATTTTCCGTTGGAGTTTGGAGTGAACCTGTAAGAAGAAAGGTATTTAGAAACTGCTACTCGGACTGGTATACCGTCTTTGAGGTTCTTCTTGACTGAGAATTTGAACGTCTGAACGAAACGCTCTGCTAATCCGTTGGATGCCGGATGGAACGGTGCTGTATGTGTTTTATTCCATGATGTTTGCAGAATTCCTCGAAGGCGTCAGCCGTAAGCTGCGGACCGTTGTCGCTGACCATGGTTTTTGGATATCCTTCGATGGCGAATATCGATGATAGTGCAGCGATCGTGTTAGCGGTTGTAGTGGACGACATTTGAACTACAAATGGGAACTGCGAGTAAGCGTCTACGCAGATTAGCCACATAGAATCGAATATTGGGCCGGCGAAGTCGATATGAATTCGCTCCCACGCTGTTGTTGCTGCAGGCCAACTTTGATACTCCTTTGGAGGAGCAGGATTGTTGCACTTGCAGATGCTGCATGACTGAGCAAGGTTTTTAATGTCTGCGTCGATCGTAGGCCACCAAACATGTTGTCTGGCTAACTGCTTCATTCGAACAATGCCCCAATGTCCTTCGTGTAACAGCTTCAGGATATGCGCTTGAAGAGTTACTGGGATTACTACACGACTGGCATCTGTGTGTAGGCAAAGCAATTTTTTGTTGATCGTGAGGGCAAATTTTCGATTAAAGTATGGTGATAATGCTTCCTCGCCCTGCTGAAGTTTTTTCTGGCCATCCTACAGTAACATACCGTAAGACTTGTTTGAGAAGTTTGTCCTTTTCGATGTGGTTGCGAATAATCTCAGAATTGATCGGTGGTGACAGTTCCATTACGACGTGGCAGGCTTCTTCTTCGGAATTTGGCGTTGTCATTAGGGTGGGGGTCGTCATTTTTTTCACAAATTGTTCAAATGCAGTTTTTTTCTGTAAATGACACTTCGTTGGAAATTTTTTAACGAATTCAACGAGGTATGCCATTCCAACATTCGACCACTATTTCCCAGGGTTTTGATTAAAAACCGAAAATCGAGGTTATTTTCTTCGGTTTTTGGCGTTGTCATAAGGGTGGGGGTCGTAATTTTTTCTCAAATTGTTCAAATGCAGTTTTTTTCTGTAAATGGCACTTCGCTGGAAATTTTGTAACGAATTCAATGAGGTATGCCATTCCAACATTCGACCACTATTTCCCAGGGTTTTGATTAAAACCGAAAATCGAGGTGATTTTCTTCGGATTTTGGCGTTGTCATAAGGGTGGGGGTCGTCATTTTTTTTCAAAAAATTGTTCAAATGCAATTTTTTCTGTAAATGACACTTTGTTGGAAATTTCGTAAAGAATTCAACGAGGTATGCCATTCCAACATTCGACCACTATTCCCAGGGTTTTGATTAAAATACCGAAAATCGAGGTGATTTTCTTCGGATTTTGGCATTGTCATAAGGGTGGGGGTCGTCATTTTTTTCAAAAATTGTTCAAATGCTGTTTTTTTCTGTAAATGACTTGGAAATTTTGTAACGAATTCAACGAGGTATGCCATTCCAACATTCGACCACTATTTTCCAGGGTTTTGATTAAAAAACCAAAAAAATCGAGGTGATTTTCTTCGAATTTTGGCGTTGTCATAAGGGTGGAGTCGTCATTTTTTTTTTCAAAAATTTGTTCAAATGCAATTTCTTTTCTGTAAATGACACTTTGTTGGAAATTTTGTAGCGAATTCAACGAGGTATGCCATTCCAACATTCGACCACTATTTCCCAAGGTTTTGATTTAAAAACCAAAAAATCGAGGTGATTTTCTTCGGAATTTGGCGTTGTCATTAGGGTGGGGGTCGTAATTTTTTTCTCAAATTGTTCAAATGCAGTTTTTTTCTGTAAATGGCACTTCGCTGGAAATTTTGTAACGAATTCAATGAGGTATGCCATTCCAACATTCGACCACTATTTCCCAGGGTTTTGATTAAAAACCGAAAATCGAGGTGATTTTCTTCGGATTTTGGCGTTGTCATAAGGGTGGGGGTCGTCATTTTTTTTCAAAAATTTGTTCAAATGCAATTTCTTTTCTGTAAATGACACTTTGTTGGAAATTTTGTAACGAATTCAACGAGGTATGCCATTCCAACATTCGACCACTATTTCCCAAGGTTTTGATTCAAAAACCAAAAATCGAGGTGATTTTCTTCGGAATTTGGCGTTGTCATTAGGTGGGGGTCGTCATTTTTTCACAAATTGTTCAAATGCAGTTTTTTTCTGTAAATGACACTTCGCTGGAAATTTTGTAACGAATTCAATGAGGTATGCCATTCCAACATTCGACCACTATTTCCCAGGGTTTTGATTAAAAAACCAAAAAATCGAGGTGATTTTCTTCGGATTTTGGCGTTGTCATGAGGGTGGGGGTCGTCATTTTTTCAAAAATTGTTCAAATGCAGTTTTTTTTCTGTAAATGACATTTTGTTGGAAATTTTGTAACGAATTCAACGAGGTATGCCATACCAACATTCGACCACTATTTCCCAGGGTTTTGATTAAAAAACCGAAAATCGAGGTGATTTTCTTCGGTTTTTGGCGTTGTCATAAGGGTGGGGGTCGTCATTTTTTTCACAAATTGTTCAAATGCAGTTTTTTTCTGTAAATGACACTTCGTTGGAAATTTTTAACGAATTCAACGAGGTATGCCATTCCAACATTCGACCACTATTTCCCAGGGTTTTGATTAAAAACCGAAAATCGAGGTTGTTGTGTTCTCGTTGAGTTCTATTTCAGACTGCCGTTTATTCTATGCGAAGCATACAGAGTTGCCAGATTCTTAAAGTACTAACAGAGTATAGAATGGAGGAATAGAAAACAGATGTACAGTTGACAATATATAACACATCTCCCTCCTTTAATTAAGAACGAATAGTATTTTTTGGTTTTCGGAAATCCTTGGGCTTGAAACGATTTACTTCTTGGCGAACACGACTACTTTGGCGAACAGGTATGCCGGATGAACGTCGTGCTGGTTGTTTTTGTCTTGGTTGTTGGTTAGATGATGTGGAGCTCTCAGGTGGCCCAGGTTCAGGATCACGTTGCTGAACGGCTGGCGGAGTTACCGGTTGATCTTCTTGTAATGGTGGTTGATCTTGTTGTTGTGATGGTTGATCTGAAGATGTTTGGGGAATATCCGGAATCCACCAGAATTCTGGAGGTTTTTCGATGGGGCTGCTTGCTGAGAACTTCGGTTTTAGCTGGTTGAAATGGCGCTTGATATAACCATTTGTGGTGCGAACGATGAAAAGCATTTTTCCAATTGGACGGTCGATAATGCCTTCAATCCACTTTTCTCCCCTCGAGTAGTTACGAGCGTAGACCATTTGATTTGGGACGTACTTGGTAACCGATTGCTTGGCTTCGACAGGCTGCTCGAAAAGTTGACTTAGTACGGTACGGACTGGACGACCATGGATTAGCTCGGCAGGAGATTTTCCGTTGGAGTTTGGAGGAACCTGTAAGAAGAAAGGTATTTAGAAACTGCTACTCGGACTGGTATACCGTCTTTGAGGTTCTTCTTGACTGAGAATTTGAACGTCTGAACGAAACGCTCTGCTAATCCGTTGGATGCCGGATGGAACGGTGCTGTATGTGTTTTATTCCATGATGTTTGCAGAATTCCTCGAAGGCGTCAGCCGTAAGCTTGCGGACCGTTGTCGCTGACCATGGTTTTTGGATATCCTTCGATGGCGAATATCGATGATAGTGCAGCGATCGTGTTAGCGGTTGTAGTGGACGACATTTGAACTACAAATGGGAACTGCGAGTAAGCGTCTACGCAGATTAGCCACATAGAATCGAATATTGGGCCGGCGAAGTCGATATGAATTCGCTCCCACGCTGTTGTTGCTGCAGGCCAACTTTGATACTCTTTGGAGGAGCAGGATTGTTGCACTTGCAGATGCTGCATGACTGAGCAAGGTTTTTAATGTCTGCGTCGATCGTAGGCCACCAAACATGTTGTCTGGCTAACTGCTTCATTCGAACAATGCCCCAATGTCCTTCGTGTAACAGCTTCAGGATATGCGCTTGAAGAGTTACTGGGATTACTACACGACTGGCATCTGTGTGTAGGCAAAGCAATTTTTTGTTGATCGTGAGGGCAAATTTTCGATTAAAGTATGGTGATAATGCTTCCTCGCCCTGCTGAAGTTTTTCTGGCCATCCTACAGTAACATACCGTAAGACTTGTTTGAGAAGTTTGTCCTTTTCGATGTGGTTGCGAATAATCTCAGAATTGATCGGTGGTGACAGTTCCATTACGACGTGGCAGGCTTCTTCTTCTCTGTCGAAATCCGGATCCATGCCCACGGGAAGGCGCGATAAGGCATCTGCGTTGCCATGAGCAGATGTAGATCGATACTGAATTTCAAAGTTATAGGCCATGAGAATGATGGCCCAGCGCTGTAGCCTGTTTGACGTCATTAAGGGAAGATGCTTGCCTGGATTGAAAATCGTTACAAGTGGCTTGTGATCCGTTATAAGGGTAAACTTTCGGCCGTACAAATATTGGTGAAAACGTTTTACTCCGAATATTATAGAAAGTCCTTCTTTTCGATTTGGCTGTATTTAACCTGATGCTTGTCAAGCGTTTTTGATGCGAAAACAATAGGTCTCTCCTTGCCATCTTGTTGTATATGCGAAAGGACTACACCGATACCAAAAGATGACGCATCCGTTGCAAGGACTAATGGTAGGTTTTCATCAAAATGAGCTAGCTGAGTAGCGTTGATTATATGGGACTTCAGGGATGTAAAAGCTTGTTGTTGTTGCGGCCCAAAAAGGTATGCTACATTTTTTCTTCGAAGCTGGTTCAAAGGAGCGGCCAACTGAGAATAATTCGGTATAAAGTTGCAATAGTAATTAACTTTACCCATGAATGCTTCTAATTGCTGTAGATTAGAAGGCGGACGCAACAATTTAACAGCCTCCAAGCCTGAGCTGTCTGGAAGAATCCCTTCAGCGCTGATTCTTCGTCCTAAGTACTCTATTTCGTCCGTAAAAAGAAGCATTTCTCCTTTTTGCATCTGATACCATTCTCACGAAGAATACTGAGAACTTGGTCTATTCGCTTTAGATGTTGCCCGCTTGTAGGTGCTGAGATGATGATGTCATCTAAGTAGTTGCCACATCCTTCTACTCCTTTTAGAAGCTGCTCCAAATACCTTTGGAAGATCGCTGAGCACTGGCAATCCCGTAGGGAAGGCGCTGGTATTGAAATAGGCCAAGGGGTGTGTTGACGACCATGAAAGTTTTTGAATCCTCATCCAGTTCCATTTGAAGATAGGCATCCTTTAAATCGATTTTGCTGAACTGCTTGCCGTGACGTATTATGTGAAACAGAGCCTCTTTGTCGGTAGCGGGTACTGTTCAACATCGATCTGTGCGTTGACTGCTTGCTTAAAGTCGCCACATATGCGAATTGCGCCTCCTGGTTTTGGTGCAAGCACAATTGGGGATGCCCAATTGCTGAATTTGATCGGCTTCCAAATTCCGGCTTGTGTAAGTCTGTCTGCCTCAGCTCTGAATTGGTCCATCTGTGCAAATGGAATTTGACGGCTCTTGAAAAACTTTGGTGTTGCTGACGGTTTTAAGAATACACTTGCTTTGAAGTCTTTTATGACACCCATGGCTGGTTCGAACACCTCGTTGTACGTGCTGCAAAGGTCACCTATTTCGTCATCGTGCACCTCTTGAACGTTTGATACTTGCATGATATCAAAGCCGAAAATGTTGAATAAATCCATGCCAAATAGATTGTTTGATGTCTCAATGTTTGCAACGATTATGACCACTTGCTTCTCTTTTTCACCGCACTTTGCAATTGTGTGCAACTCCCCAAGCAATGGTATTGGTGTATGACCAAACGCATGTAATACTCGGGAACACTTGAGTAATTTTGGTTTATTCAACAGCGCGTATGTAGTGGCGTTGATTACGGACGCTGTGGCTCCGGAATCCATTTGAAAAGAAATAACTTTGTTGTGTATTTCAAGATCTATAAGAATCTTGTTCTGCTGACATATGACTTGACCTGTAACACTGTTTACAGCTTCAATCGTTTCGATTTCGTTTGCTTCGAATTTGCGACTTTTTTGCGTTTGCCATTTACTTTTGTCTTGCTTCGACATGCATACAACAGCTATATGTCCTTTTCTACCGCACTTGTGACATACGGCATCGCGAAACTTGCATTTCTCTCTGGCATGATTGTGTCCACAACCAGAGCATGATTTTAGCGAACTTTTGTTTGATTTGGCATCACTTTCACCACGACCAAGGAATGGTTTCTTTGTATAGGTGTGAACTGCGTTTATTGGGTCTTGCTTTGATACTGTTTCTTTGAGGGCTGCCACGGTTTTTGTAGTTGTCTTATAGGTTTCTGCAACTATAAGCACATCTTCAAGAGTTGGCTGAGACTTCTGAAGAGCAGATGCTCGGACGGCTCATTTCATTTACATAGTTAGAAGAACATCCGTTGGCATTACAAACGAATTGGCATTCCCGAGCGATCCCGCGCAAGTCGGCCACCCACTCTCTGTGCGTTTGCGAATGTTTCATCTCCCTCTTAAAAAACTCATAGCGAGCAGCAACAACGTGTCGTTTTGTTGCGAAATGTTCCGTTAACTTGTCTGTGAGTTGCATGTATGTATACGTGTTCAAATTGTTGCTCCCGAACAGATTTTTCAATAGTTCGAATATGTTTATGCCACACCACGAAAGAAAAAAAGCCTTTTGCTTAATTTCTGCACTAACCGAATACGCGTTAAAATGCTGGGTTAACTGTTCAAGGTAAGACTCCCAGTTTTGATTGTCCTTGTCGAATTTGTGGAATGGAGGACACGAAGATAATTCACCCGTGTGGCTTGAATCACCCTGCCCTGGAGAAGCATTTCTATCCATCATTGCTTGCATCCATTTTTGTTGCTGTTCCATAATGTCTTTTGTAAATGCTTGCTGTTGAGCAAGTATTGCTTGGATCAAATCATCATCTGCCGGCATCTAGATGAAAATCAACGACTACTCGACACGATTTATGCGATTTAACTGTTTTTATCTTTCTACAAAATTTTTCACTTTTTCCTCGTCGCCAATATGTTGTGTTCTCGTTGAGTTCTATTTCAGACTGCCGTTTATTCTATGCGAAGCATACAGAGTTGCCAGATTCTTAAAGTACTAACAGAGTATAGAATGGAGGAATAGAAAACAGATGTACAGTTGACAATATATAACAGAGGTTATTTTCTTCGGTTTTTGGCGTTGTCATAAGGGTGGGGGTCGTAATTTTTTTCTCAAATTGTTCAAATGCAGTTTTTTTCTGTAAATGGCACTTCGCTGGAAATTTTGTAACGAATTCAATGAGGTATGCCATTCCAACATTCGACCACTATTTCCCAGGGTTTTGATTAAAAACCGAAAATCGAGGTGATTTTCTTCGGATTTTGGCGTTGTCATAAGGGTGGGGGTCGTCATTTTTTTTTCAAAAATTGTTCAAATGCAATTTTTTCTGTAAATGACACTTTGTTGGAAATTTCGTAAAGAATTCAACGAGGTATGCCATTCCAACATTCGACCACTATTTCCCAGGGTTTTGATTTAAAACCAAAAATCGAGGTGATTTTCTTCGAATTTTGGCGTTGTCATTAGGGTGGGGGTCGTCATTTTTTTCACAAATTGTTCAAATGCAGTTTTTTTTCTGTAAATGACACTTCGTTGGAAATTTTGTAACGAATTCAACGAGGTATGCCATTCCAACATTCGACCACTATTTCCCAGGGTTTTGATTAAAAAACCGAAAATCGAGGTGATTTTCTTCGGATTTTGGCGTTGTCATAAGGGTGGGGGTCGTCATTTTTTTCAAAAATTGTTCAAATGCTGTTTTTTCTGTAAATGACTTGGAAATTTTGTAACGAATTCAACGAGGTATGCCATTCCAACATTCGACCACTATTTTCCAGGGTTTTGATTAAAAACCAAAAAATCGAGGTGATTTTCTTCGGATTTTGGCGTTGTCATAAGGGTGGGGTCGTCATTTTTTTTCAAAAATTTGTTCAAATGCAATTTCTTTTCTGTAAATGACACTTTGTTGGAAATTTTGTAACGAATTCAACGAGGTATGCCATTCCAACATTCGACCACTATTTCCCAGGGTTTTGATTCAAAAACCAAAAATCGAGGTGATTTTCTTCGGAATTTGGCGTTGTCATTAGGGTGGGGGTCGTCATTTTTTTCACAAATTGTTCAAATGCAGTTTTTTTCTGTAAATGACACTTCGTTGGAAATTTTGTAACGAATTCAACGAGGTATGCCATTCCAACATTCGACCACTATTTCCCAGGGTTTTGATTAAAAACCGAAAATCGAGGTGATTTTCTTCGGTTTTTGGCGTTGTCATAAGGGTGGGGGTCGTCATTTTTTTTCAAAAATTGTTCAAATGCAGTTTTTGTTTCTGTAAATGACATTTTGTTGGAAATTTGGTAACGAATTTAACGAGGTATGCCATTCCAACATTCGACCACTATTTCCCAGGGTTTTGATTCAAAAACCAAAAAATCGAGGTGATTTTCTTCGGAATTTGGCGATGTCATAAGGGTGGGGGTCGTCATTTTTTTTCAAAAATTGTTCAAATGCAGTTTTTGTTTCTGTAAATGACATTTTGTTGGAAATTTGGTAACGAATTTAACGAGGTATGCCATACCAACATTCGACCACTATTTCCCAGGGTTTTGATTAAAAACCGAAAATCGAGGTGATTTTCTTCGGATTTTGGCGTTGTCATAAGGTTGGGGGTCATCATTTTTTTCCAAAATTTGTTCAAATTATATTTTTTTACCCTTGCAGAGGGTATTATTAATTTTGGTCAAAAGTGTGCAACGCAATGAAGGAGGGAGCCATCTCCAACCTTCGACCACTTTATATAGGGTTTTGATCAAAATGGATCACCTCCTGAGTTGATATAGCCATGTCCGTCTGTCTGTGGCTGTCTTTTTTTACGAAAACTAGTCTCTCAGTTTTAAAGCTATCGAATTGAAACTTTGCCACACTTTCCTTTGGAATTTTGTAACGAATTCGGAACGAGGTATCGACCATATCCTATAGCTGCCATATAACTGAGGGTTGATCGGAAATGCCATAACGTTTGGTGTTTGTAAAGTTAGAATGGTGCGATTTTCTATGGGTTTTATATTTGGCTAATCAATCCGACATGCCGAATTTCATAAGGATCGGCCGACTATATCCTATAGCTGCCATGTAACTGATTGATCGGAAATGCCATAACTTTGGTGTTTGTAAAGTTAGGAAGTTGGCATTTTCTATGGGTGTTATATTTGGCCATGCCAATCCGACCTACCAAATTCTCTATGATCGGCCAACTATAATCCTATAGCTGCCAGGTAACTGAACGATTCGAAATGTCATAACTTTGGTAAATTTTATAAGTTAGGAAGTTGGGATTTTTATGTAGTATTAAGGAATGCATCATTTGAAAAATTTGTGGAGAATAGTATTTTACAGAGTAATATGCACTGGTATGGAAACTTCGGCACCCCGAATTCAACGACTTTCCTTGTTTTTCGCCACTAATTCCCAGCTCTGTTCGAAAATCTTGGTAACGAATTTTGGCATTGTCATAAGGGTGGGGGGTCATCATTTTTTTCGGAAAATTTGTTCAAATGATATTTTTTCTGTAAATTCCACTCTGTTGAAAATTTTGTATCGAATTCAACGAGGTATGCCATTTCAACATTTGACCACTATTTCCCAGGGTTTTGATTAAAATACCGACAATTGAGGTGATTTTCTTCGGATTTTGGCATTGTCATAAGGGTGGGGGTGATCATTTTTTTCAAAAATTTAGTTCAAATTTATTTTTTTCTGTAAATGACACTTTGTAGGAAATTTTGTAACGAATTCAACGAGGTATGCCATTTGACCATTTGACCACTATTTCCCAGGGTTTTTGAAAATACAACCGAATTGAGGTTTTTCGATTTTGGCGTTGTCATATGGTTGGGGGTCGTCATTTTTCCAAAATTTGTTCAAATTATTTTTTTCTGTAAATGACACTTTGTGGGAAATTTTGTAACGAATTCAACGAGGTATGCCATTTCGACCATTTGACCACTATTTCCCAGGGTTTTGATTAAAATACCGACAATTGAGGTGATTTTCTTCGGATTTTGGCGTTGTCATAAGGGTGGGGGTCGTCATTTTTTTTCAAAAATTTGTTCAAATGAATTTTTTTCTGTAAATGACACTTTGTTGGAAATTTTGTAACGAATTCAACGAGGTATGCCATTTTAACATTCGACCACTATTTCCCAGGGTTTTGATTAAAATACCGACAATTGAGGTGATTTTCTTCGGATTTTGGCATTGTCATAAGGGTGGGGGTCGTCATTTTTTTTCAAAAATTTGTTCAAATGCATTTTTTTTCTGTAAATGACACTTTGTTGGAAATTTTGTAACGAATTCAACGAG
Source organism: Drosophila carrolli (assembly GCA_018152295.1). Classification (NCBI taxonomy): domain Eukaryota; kingdom Metazoa; phylum Arthropoda; class Insecta; order Diptera; family Drosophilidae; genus Drosophila; species Drosophila carrolli. The sequence goes on from JAECXJ010000082.1 coordinate 83,648, forward strand.
GTATGCCATTTTAACATTCGACCACTATTTCCCAGGGTTTTGATTAAAATACCGACAATTGAGGTGATTTTCTTCGGATTTTGGCATTGTCATAAGGGGGTGGGGTCTTCATTTTTTTCCCAAAATTTAAATTTTTTTAATTTTTTTCTGTAAATGACACTTTGTTGGAAATTTTGTAACGAATTCAACGAGGTATGCCATTTCAACATTCGACCACTATTTCCCAGGGTTTTGATTAAAAATACCGACAATCGAGGTGATTTTCTTCGGATTTTGGCGTTGTCATAAGGGTTGGGGTCATCATTTTTTTCAAAAATTTGTTCAAATGAATATTTTTTCTGTAAATGACACTTTGTTGAAAATTTTGTAACGAATTCAACGAGGTATGCCATTTCAACATTCGACCACTATTTCCAGGGTTTTGATTAAAATACCGACAAATCGAGGTGATTTTCTTCCGATTTTGGCGTTGTCATAAGGGTGGGGGTCATCATTTTTTTCAAAAATTAGTTCAAATGCATATTTTTTTCTGTAAATTCCACTTTGTTGGAAATTTTGTAACGAATTCAACGAGGTATGCCATTTCAACATTCGACCACTATTTCCCAGGGTTTTGATTAAAAAACCGACAATCGAGGTGATTTTCTTCCGATTTTGGCGTTGTCATAAGGGTGGGGTCGTCATTTTTTTCCAAAAATTGTTCAAATGCAATTTTTTTCTGTAAATTCCACTTTGTTGAAAATTTTGTAACGAATTCAACGAGGTATGCCATTCCAACATTCGACCACTATTTCCCAGGGTTTTGATTAAAATACCGACAATCGAGGTGATTTTCTTCGGATTTTGGCGTTGTCATAAGGGTGGGGGCATCATTTTTTTCGAAAAATTTGTTGTTTTTTTTTTTGTAAATTCTACTGTGTTGAAAATTTTGTAACGAATTCAACGAGGTCGGACATTTTAACATTCGACCACTATTTCCCAGGGTTTTGATTAAGAATACCGAAAATTGAGGTGATTTTCTTCGGATTTTGGCGTTGTCATAAGGGTGGGGGTCGTCATTTTTTCAAAAATTTGTTCAAATGCAATTTTTTTCTGTAAATGACACTTTGTTGGAAATTTTGTAACGAATTCAACGAGGTATGCCATTTCAACATTCGACCACTATTTCCCAGGGTTTTGATTAAAATACCGAAAATCGAGGTGATTTTCTTCGGATTTTGGCGTTGTCATAAGGGTGGGGGTCATCATTTTTTTCCAAAATTGGTTCAAATGCAATTTTTTTTCTGTAAATGACACTTTGTTGGAAATTTTGTAACGAATTCAACGAGGTATGCCATTTCAACATTCGACCACTATTTCCCAGGGTTTTGATTAAAATACCGAAAATCGAGGTGATTTTCTTCGGATTTTTGCGTTGTCATAAGGGTGGGGGTCGTCATTTATTTTCAAAAATTTGTTCAAATGTATTTTTTTCTGTAAAGGACACTTTGTTGGAAATTTGGTAACGAATTCAACGTGGTATGCCATTTCAACATTCGACCACTATTTCCCAGGGTTTTGATTAAAAACCGAAAATCGAGGTGATTTTCTTCGGATTTTGGCGTTGTCATAAGGGTGGGGGTCATCATTTTTTTCCAAAAATTTGTTCAAATGAAATTTTGTTTCTGTAAATGCCACTTTGTTGGCAATTTTGTAACGAATTCAACGAGGTATGCCATTTCAACATTCGACCACTATTTCCCAGGGTTTTGATTAAAATACCGAAAATCGAGGTGATTTTCTTCGGATTTTGGCGTTGTCATAAGGGTGGGGTCATCATTTTTTTTCAAAAAATTTGTTCAAATGCAATTTTTTTCTGTAAATGACACTTTGTTGGAAATTTTGTAACGAATTCAACGAGGTATGCCATTTCAACATTCGACCACTATTTCCCAGGTTTTGATTAAAATACCGACAATTGAGGTGATTTTCTTCGGATTTTGGCGTTGTCATAAGGGTGGGGTCGTCATTTTTTTCAAAAATTTGTTCAAATGCATTTTTTTCTGTAAATTACACTTTGTTGGAAATTTTGTAACGAATTCAACGAGGTATGCCATTTTAACATTCGACCACTATTTCCCAGGGTTTTGATTAAAATACCGACAATTGAGGTGATTTTCTTCGGATTTTGGCATTGTCATAAGGGGTGGGGTCGTCATTTTTTTTCAAAAATTTGTTCAAATGCATATTTTTTCTGTAAATGACACTTTGTTGGAAATTTTGTAACGAATTCAACGAGGTATGCCATTTCAACATTCGACCACTATTTCCCAGGGTTTTGATTAAAAAACCGACAATCGAGGTGATTTTCTTCGGATTTTGGCGTTGTCATAAGGGGTGGGGGTCGTCATTTTTTTCAAAATTTGTTCAAATGCATTTTTTTTCTGTAAATGACACTTTGTTGGAAATTTTGTAACGAATTCAACGAGGTAAGCCATTCCAACATCCGACCACTATTTGGTTTGAACGGGTGATTTCGGTGCGTGTACGAATTCAACGAGGTATGCCATTCCAACATTCGACCACTATTTCCCAGGGTTTTGATTAAAATACCGACAATCGAGGTGATTTTCTTCGGATTTTGGCATTGTCATAAGGGGGGGGGTCTTCATTTTTTTCAAAAAATTGTTTAAATGCATTTTTTTTCTGTAAATGACACTTTGTTGGAAATTTTGTAACGAATTCAACGAGGTATGCCATTTTAACATTCGACCACTATTTCCCAGGGTTTTGATTAAAATACCGACAATTGAGGTGATTTTCTTCGATTTTGGCGTTGTCATAAGGGTGGGGGTCGTCATTTTTTCAAAAATTTGTTCAAATGCAATTTTTTTCTGTAAATGACACTTTGTTGGAAATTTTGTAACGAATTCAACGAGGTATGCCATTCCAACATTCGACCACTATTTCCCAGGGTTTTGATTAAAATCAAAAAATCGAGGTGATTTTCTTCGGATTTTGGCGTTGTCATAAGGGTGGGGGTCATCATTTTTTTCAAAAATTTGTTCAAATGCATTTTTTTTCTGTAAATGACACTTTGTTGGAAATTTTGTAACGAATTCAACGAGGTATGCCATTCCAACATTCGACCACTATTTCCCAGGGTTTTGATTAAAAACCGAAAATCGAGGTGATTTTCTTCGGACTTTGGCGTTGTCATAAGGGTGGGGGTGTCCTCTTTTTCAAAAATTTGTTCAAATGCATTTTTTTTCTGTAAATGACACTTTGTTGGAAATTTTGTAACGAATTCAACGAGGTATGCCATTCCAACATTCGACCACTATTTCCCAGGGTTTTGATTAAAAACCGAAAATCGAGGTGATTTTCTTCGGATTTTGGCGTTGTCATAAGGGGGTGGGGTCGTCATTTTTTCAAAAATTTGTTCAAATGCAATTTTTTTCTGTAAATGACACTTTGTTGGAAATTTTGTAACGAATTCAACGAGGTATGCCATTTCAACATTCGACCACTATTTCCCAGGGTTTTGATTAAAAAACCGAAAATCGAGGTGATTTTCTTCGGATTTTGGCGTTGTCATAAGGGTGGGGGTCATTTTTTTTCCAAAAATTGTTCAAATGCAATTTTTTTCTGTAAATGACACTTTGTTGGAAATTTTGTAACGAATTCAACGAGGTATGCCATTTCAACATTCGACCACTATTTCCCAGGGTTTTGATTAAAAACCGAAAATCGAGGTGATTTTCTTCGGATTTTGGCGTTGTCATAAGGGTGGGGTCGTCATTTTTTTTCAAAAATTTGTTCAAATGTAATTTTTCTGTAAATGACACTTTGTTGGAAATTTTGTAACGAATTCAACGAGGTATGCCATTCCAACATTCGACCACTATTTCAGGGTTTTGATTAAAAACCGAAAAATCGAGGTGATTTTCTTCGGATTTTGGCGTTGTCATAAGGGTGGGGGTCGTCATTTTTTTCAAAAATTTGTTCAAATGAAATTTTTTTTCTGTAAATGACACTTTGTTGGAAATTTTGTAACGAATTCAACGAGGTATGCCATTTCAACATTTGACCACTATTTCCCAGGGTTTTGATTAAAAAACCGAAAAATCGAGGTGATTTTCTTCGGATTTTGGCGTTGTCATAAGGGTGGGGGTCGTCATTTTTTTCAAAAATTTGTTCAAATGCAGTTTTTTTCTGTAAATGCCACTTTGTTGGAAATTTTGTAACGAATTCAACGAGGTATGCCATTCCAACATTCGACCACTATTTCCCAGGGTTTTGATTAAAAAACCAAAAATCGAGGTGATTTTCTTCGGATTTTGGCGTCGTCATAAGGGTGGGGGTCGTCATTTTTTTTCAAAAATTTGTTCAAATGCAATTTTTTCTGTAAATGACACTTTGTTGGAAATTTTGTAACGAATTCAACGAGGTATGCCATTCCAACATTCGACCACTATTTCCCAGGGTTTTGATTAGAAAACCGAAAATCGAGGTGATTTTCTTCGGATTTTGGCGTTGTCATAAGGGTGGGGGTCGTCATTTTTTCAAAAATTTGTTCAAATGCAATTTTTTCTGTAAATGACACTTTGTTGGAAATTTTGTAACGAATTCAACGAGGTATGCCATTCTAACATTCGACCACTATTTCCCAGGGTTTTGATTAAAATACCGAAAAATCGAGGTGATTTTCTTCGGATTTTGGCGTTGTCATATGGGTGGGGGTCACCCTTTTTTTCAAAAATTTGTTCAAATGCATTTTTTTTTCTGTAAGTTACACTTTGTTGGAAATTTTGTAACGAATTCAACGAGGTATGCCATTCCAACATTCGACCACTATTTCCAGGGTTTTGATTAGAAAACCGAAAATCGAAGTAATTTTCTTCGGATTTTTGGCGTTGTCATAAGGGTGGGGGTCATCATTTTTTTCAAAAATTTGTTCAAATGCAATTTTTTTCTGTAAATTCCACTTTGTTGGAAATTTTGTAACGAATTCAACGAGGTATGCCATTCGAACATTCGACCACTATTTCCAGGGTTTTGATTAGAATACCGAAAATCGAGGCGATTTTCTTCGGATTTTGGCGTTGTCATAAGGGTGGGGGTCGTCATTTTTTTTGTTAAATTTGTTCAAATGCAATTTTTTTTCTGTAAATGACACTTTGTTGGAAATTTTGTAACGAATTCAACGAGGTATGCCATTCCAACATTCGACCACTATTTCCCAGGGTTTTGATTAAAAACCGAAAATCGAGGTGATTTTTCGGATTTTGGCGTTGTCATAAGGGGTGGGGTCCTCATTTTTTTCAAAAATTTGTTCAAATGCATTTTTTTTCTGCAAATGACACTTTGTTGGAAATTTTGTAACGAATTCAACGAGGTATGCCATTTCAACATTCGACCACTATTTCCCAGGGTTTTTATTAAAAAACCGAAAATCGTGGTGATTTTCTTCGGATTTTGGCGTTGTCATAAGGGTGGGGGTCGTCATTTTTTTTCAAAAATTGTTCAAATGCAATTTTTTTTCTGTAAATGACACTTTGTTGGAAATTTTGTAACGAATTCAACGAGGTATGCCATTCCAACATTCGACCACTATTTCCCAGGGTTTGATTAAAATACCGAAAATCGAGGTGATTTTCTTCGGATTTTGGCGTTGTCATAAGGGTGGGGGTCGTCATTTTTTTCGAAAATTTGTTCAAATGTATTTTTTTCTGTAAATGACACTTTGTTGGAAATTTTGTATCGAATTCAACGAGGTATGCCATTTCAACATTCGACCACTATTTCCCAGGGTTTTTATTAGAATACCGACAATTGAGGTGATTTTCTTCGGATTTTGGCGTTGTCATATGGGTGGGGTCGTCATTTTTTCCAAAAATTTGTTCAAATTGTATTTTTTTCTGTAAATGACACTTTGTTGGAAATTTTGTAACGAATTCAACGTGGTATGCCATTTCAACATTCGACCACTATTTCCCAGGGTTTTGATTAAAATACCGAAAAATCGAGGTGATTTTCTTCGGATTTTGGCGTTGTCATAAGGGTGGGGGTCGTCATTTTTTTTTTCCAAAATTTGTTCAAATGCAATTTTTTTCTGTAAATGACACTTTGTTGGAAATTTTGTAACGAATTCAACGAGGTATGCCATTTTAACATTCGACCACTATTTCCCAGGGTTTTGATTAAAATACCGACAATCGAGGTGATTTTCTTCGGATTTTGGCGTTGTCATAAGGGTGGGGGGTCATTTTTTTTCGAAAAATTTGTTCAAATGCATATTTTTTCTGTAAATGCCACTCTGTTGGAAATTTTGTAACGAATTCAACGAGGTATGCCATCCAACATTCGACCACTATTCCCGGGTTTGATTAAACCGAAATCGGGTGTTCTTCGGATTTTGGCATTGTCATAAGGGGGGGGGTCATCATTTTTTTTCAAAAATTTGTTCAAATGCATATTTTTTCTGTAAATTCCACTCTGTTGGAAATTTTGTATCGAATTCAACGAGGTATGCCATTTCAACACTCCGACCACTATTTCCCAGGGTTTTGATTAAAAAACCGATAATTGAGGAGATTTTCTTCGGATTTTGGCATTGCCATAAGCTTTGGTTTTTTTTTTGGTGGGGTCGTTATTTTTTTTCAAAAAATTTGTTCAAATGCAAGTTTTTTTTCTGTAAATGACACTTTTTGGAAATTTTGTAACGAATTCAACGAGGTATGCCATTTCAACATCCGACCACTATTTCCCAGGGTTTTGATTAGAAAACAAAAAATCGAGGTGATTTTCTTCGGATTTTGGCGTTGTCATAAGGTTGGGGGTCATCATTTTTTTTTCCAAAATTTGTTCAAATTATAATTTTTTTCTGTAAATGACACTTTGTTGGAAATTTTGTAACGAATTCAACGAGGTATGCCATTTCAACATTTGACCACTATTTCCCAGGGTTTTGATTAAAATAATGACAATTGAGGTGATTTTCTTCGGATTTTGGCGTTGTCATAAGGGTGGGGGTCTTCATTTTTTTCCAAAATTGTTCAAATGCACTGTTTTTTTTCTTTTTTCAGTAAATGACACTTTGTTGGAAATTTTGTAGAATACCGACAATTCAACGAGGTGTGCCATTTCAATATTCGACCACTATTTCCCATGGTTTTGATTTTTATACCGAAAATCGAGGAGATTTTCTTCGGATTTTGGCGTTAGTCATAAGGGGTGGGGTCGTCAGTTTGTTCAAAAATTGTTCAAATCTAGTTTTTTCGTAAATGACACTTGTTGGAAATTTTGTAACGAATTCAACGAGGTATGCCATTTCAACATTTGACCTTTATTTCCCAGGGTTTTGATTAAAATACCGACAATTAAGGTGATTTTCTTCGGATTTTGGCATTGTCATAAGGGTGGGGGTCGTCATTTTTTTTCCAAAAATTTGTTCATATTATATTTTTTTTCTGTAAATGACACTCTGTTGGAAATTTTGTAACGAATTCCACGAGGTATGCCATTCCAACTTTCGACCACTATTTCCCAGGGTTTTGATTAAAATACCGACAATTGAGGTGATTTTCTTCGGATTTTGGCATTGTCATAAGGGTTGGGGTCGTCTTTTTTTTCCAAAAATTTGTTCAAATTAAATTTTTTTTTTTTTGTAAATGATACTTTGTTGGAAATTTTGTAACGACTTCGACGAGGTATGCCATTTTTACATCCGACCACTATTTCCCAGGGTTTTGATTAAAAAAACCAAAAATCGAGGTGATTTTCTTCGGATTTTGGCGTTGTCATAAGGTTGGGGGGGGGTCATAACTTTTTTTTTAAAAATTTGTTCAAATTATATTTTTTTTTCTGTAAATGACACTTTGTTGGAAATTTTGTAACGAATTCAACGAGGTATGCCATTTCAACATTTGACCACTATTTCAGGGTTTTCATTTAAAACCAAAAATCGAGCTGATTTATATCCGGATTTTGGCGTTGTCATAAGGGGGGGTAGTCATTTTTTTTCAAAAATTTGTTCAAATGCAATTTTTTTCGTAAAGGACTTTTTTGTTGGAAATTTTCTAACGAATTTGTTCGAGGTATGGCATTCCAACATTCGACCACTATTTCCCAGGGTTTTGATTAGGATACCGAAAAATCGAGGCGCTCTTCTTCCGATTTTGGCATTGTCACAAGGGTGGGGGTCGTCATTTTTTTCGAAAAATTTGTCTCAAATATTTTTTTTTAAACTCCACTGTGTTGGAAATTTTGCAACGAATTCAACGAGGTATGCCATTTCAACATTTTACCACCTATGTCCCAGGGTTTTGATTAGAATACCGAAAATCGAGGTGATTTTCTTCGGATTTTGGCGTTGTCATAAGGGATTGGGGTCCTCATTTTTTTCGAAAATTTGTTCAAATGAAATTTTTTTCTGTAAATTCCACTCTGTTGAAAATTTTGTAACGAATTCAACGAGGTATGCCATTTTAACATCCGACCACTATTTCCCAGGGTTTTGATTGGAATACCGAAAATCGAAGCAATTTTCTCCCGTTTTTGGAGTCGTCATAAGGGTGGGGTCTTCACTTTTTTCCGAAAAATTTGTTCAAATGACATTTTTTTCTGTAAATTCCACTTTGTTGAAAATTTTGTAACGAATCCAACGAGGTGTGCCATTTTTAACATCTTCGACCACTATTTCCCAGGGTTTTGTTTGTAATACCGAAAATCGAGATGATTTTCTCTTCGGATTTAGGCGTTGTCATAAAGGTGGGGGTCTTCATTTTTTTTCGTGGAAAAATTCTGTTCAAATGGTATTTTTTTCTGTAAATTCCACTTTGCTGAAAATTTTGTAACGAATTCAACGAGGTATGCCATTTTAACATTCGACCACTATTTCCCAGGGTTTTGATTAAAAAACCCGAAAATCGTGGTGATTTTCTTCGGATTTTGACGTTGTCATAAGGGTTAGGGGTCATCATTTTTTTCCAAAATTTGTTCAAATGATATTTTTCTGTAAATTCCACTCTTGTTGGAAATTTTGTAACGAACCCAACGAGGTATGCCATTTTAACATCTCGACCACTATTTCCTAGGGTTTTGATTAAAATACCGACAATTAAGGTGATTTTCTTCTGATTTTGGCATTGTTATATGGGTGGGGGTCATCATTTTTTTTTGAATAAATTTGTTCAAATGATATTTTTTTCTGTAAATTCCACTCTGTTGAAAATTTTGTATCGAATTCAACGAGGTATGCCATTTCAACATTTTACCACTATTTCCCTAGGGTTTTGATTAAAATACCGAACAATTGAAGTGATTTTCTTCGGATTTTGGCGTTGTCATATGGGTGGGGGTCTTCATTTTTTTCCAAAATGAATTTAAATGCAAAAAAATTTTTCAGTAAATGACACTTGTTGGAAAATTTTGTAACGAATTCAACGAGGTATGCCATTTGACCATTTGACCACTATTTCCCAGGGTTTTATCCAAATACCAACAATCGAGGTGATTTTCTTCGGATTTTCGCATTGTCATAAGGGTGGGGTCATCATTTTTTTGTATAATTTGTCCAAATGATATTTTTTCGTAATTCACTGTGTTGAAAAAATTTAAATGAAACGAATGCTCGTAACCTTTGTAACGAATTACGAGAGGGCGATTTCAACATTTGACCACTAATTGTGGTTTTGATTAAAAAAACGACAATTGAGTGTGTTTTTTGGTTTTAGGTGATTTTCTTTTGGCATTGTTACAAGGGTGGGGTCTTCATTTTTTCCATCCAAATTATATTTTTTCTGCAAATGACACTTTGTTGAGAAATTTTGTAACGAATTCAACGAGGTATGCCATTTCAACATTTGACCACTAATTTCCCTGGGTTTTGATTAAAAAACCGATAATCGAGGTGATTTTCTCCGGACTTGGGCCTGTCATATGGGGGGTCATGGTTTTTTCAATTTTTTCAAATGATATGTTTTTTTCTGTAAATGCCCCTTCATTGCTTTCTTGCTTCTTACTTTTGATTTTCTCTAATACACTTTTGAAATTACGAATTCAACGAGGTATGCCATTCCAACATTAGACCACTATTTCTCCCGGTTTTTATTAGAATACATTTTTATTAGAATAACGAGCGTGAATTTCTTCGGATTTTGGCGTTGTCATATGGGTGGGGGTCATCATTTCTTTCCAAAAATTAGTTCAAATGCAAATTCTTCCCTGTAAGTGACACTTTTTTTGGAAATTTTTAACGAATTCAACGAGGTATGCCATTCCAACATTCGACCACTATTTCCCAGGGTTTTGATTAAAATACCGACAATTGAGGTGATTCTTCGGATTTTGGCATTGTCATAAGGGTGGGGGTCATCATTTTTTTCCAAAAATTAATTCAAATGTAATTTTTTTCAGTAAATGACACATTGTTGAAATTTTGTAACGAATTCAACGAGGTGTGCCATTTTAGCATGCGACCATCTATTTCCCAGGGTTTTGGAATAAAATACCGACAATTGATGTGATTTTCTTCGGATTTTTGGCATTGCCATAAGGGTGGGGGTCACTATTTTTCCAAAATTATTCATATGTTTTTTTTCAAATCCAATAGTTCATATGCTATTTTTTTCTAATGACACTTTTGCTGAAAATTTTGTAACGAATTCAACGAGGTGTGCCATTTTAGCATTCGACCACTATT